>SZWC01012433.1:6564-16858 GCA_023375785.1 Penium margaritaceum | reverse complement strand
GGGGGTCATGGACCGTCGATGTCTGGGTGGGCATGGGTGATGGCTCCATGCCTTAGCCTGAGAAAAGAAAAAGGCAAGAGGTCCAGGGTCAGGACCTGATAGGAGAAATATCCAAAAAGGTCCTTGGTCTTAGGATTGCCTTGTCAGAGTGTGCTGACTAGGATAAAGGTACCTCTCCTTACTTTTTAGGTGAGGTGAGATCCTTGTGTGCTAGCCATGGACACATGGCGATTCTCCATGGGTTTGTGGGTTATGTGACCACTAGGAGTGTGCCATGAGAGCATTCTCTAGCTCTCTAGGTCGTGTGTGAGTGGTCAGCCTGATTGCTAGGCTGATTTCCTCCCTTGTGTGAGATTATGGATTCTAGTGTGTGAGCCTTAGCCTCCATGGCTAAGTGGTGTGGCTTGTGAGAGGGCTGACTTGCCCAAGCTCTAGCTCTATATGTACTCCATCATTTTGAGTGATTGAACAACCATTCTTCAGCACAAGTGATGCCCTTTCAGTCCCACATGCTCGCTGCTCCAAGGCTCCCTCTCTCCTCCAGTTCCAACATCAGGTGTGGCTACTGTAAGGGACAGTAGTTCTTGTTCCCACTGCTCTGCTACTGGTGGTCCTGGTATCTCAAGCATTGTGCCACGTGCAGTTGCTATAAGGAGTAGTACCTCTTATTCACGCTGCTCTACCGCTACTAGTGGTAGTACTGGCGCCTCGGACAACGTGCCAAGTGTAGCTACTACAAGGGATAACACCTCTTGTTCCTGTTGCTCCTTTGCTGCTACTAGTGGTACTCAAGCCTCGAGCGCCATGCTTGGTACCGCTGTTGCAAGCGGCAGTACATCCTGTTCTTGTTGCTCTGCTGTTGGTAAAAGTGGTACAAGCCCCTTAGACGCCACGCCGGATACCGCTGCTGTAAGGGGCAGTACCTCTTCTTCCCATTATACTACTGCTATTAGGAGTGCTAGTGCCTCGGGAGTCCCGCTAGGTATAACTGCTGCAAGGGGTAGTACCTCTTATTCTTACTAGTCTGTTGCTGCTACAGGTAGTACTTGAGCCTCGAGCGTTGTGTTAAGTACAGTTCCTGTAAGGGAAAATACCTCTTGTTCTTGCTGCTCTACTGCTACTACTGGTAGTGCTGGCATCTCGGGCGTCACACCAATTGCAGGAGCTCCAAGAGATAGCACCTCTTCTTCTAACTACTCTGGTGCTACTAGTGATATTGGCGCCTCGTGCGCCGTACCGGGTGCACCTGATGCAAGGAGAAGCATGACCTATTCTTGTTATTTTACTACTGCTAGTAGTGTAGGTGCCTTGGATGACACGCAAGATATGGCTTCTACAAGGAGTAGCACCTCCTATTCTTGCTGCTTTACTTTTGTAGCTAGTGATGCTTGTACGTCGGGCACCACGACGGGTGCAGCTTCTACAAGGATAGCATCTTGTGTCTCTATTGTTGTACCCTTCGTGACCCCACAATTGGTAATACTACAGCCAATAGTGTTAGAAATAGGACCATCCGGATCAGTTTTAGGTCCATAAGAACAAGTTCTAGGAAACTACTAGATGCTGGCTTCGATTGTCAATCTGATTTCATTGTTGGAAAGATCAGATGGTAATTTGTCTACGGTCCTTGTTTCAGGTTGATCTAACAGCCGGATTAGGAGATACCCTACTGCCTGATGATTTCGATATTAAATAATTTTTCTGGGACGACGATTTCTTTTATTTGGCTCTAACGTGGAAATAATTCAACCTAGCATGAATACAAAATAATCATTAATCGGACAGTACTTGACTCTAGCCTATTGAGCAAATTTCAAAGTGCAGTCGTGTGAACGTCAGAGGTCACGCGATCGCGTGTTTTCCGGTGTCGGATAGTCGCCGACACCGGAAAACTCGAGGGACGGAGTCGAAATGGCTACTCGAAGCCATAAAAAAGACGAATTCAAGACAACAACATGAAGTGATTTTGCCCAAACTGAAAACAGAAAATTAGTTATTCCCAAAAACAAACCAAGACTACAACTAAAAAAATAATTTTGAAGGCGAAATCATCAGGCAGTAAGGTATGAGTTTTTTATGTTTCCGGGGTCATGGACCGCCGATGTCTGGATGACCATGGATAGTGGCTCCATGCCTTAGCCTGAGAAAAGAAAAAGGCAAAAGGTCCGCGGTCAAGACATAATGGGAGGAATATCTTGGTCTTAGGATTGCCTTCTTTGAGTATGCTCATCAGGATAAAGCTACCTGTCCTTACATTTTAGGCAAGATGAGATCCTTGTATACTAGTCATGTACACATGGCGATTCTCCATGAGATTGTGGGTTATGTGACCTCTAAGAGTGAGCCATGAGAGTATTTTGTAGCTTTGTATGTCGTGTGTGACTGGTCAGCCTGATTACTAGGATGATTTCCTCTCTCGTATGAGATTCTGCACTGTAGTGTATGAGCCTTGGCCTCCATGACTAAGTGGTGTGGCTTGTGTGAGGGCTGATTTATCCAACCTCTAGCTTTATATGTACTCTATCAATTTAAGTGATTCACAAACCATTATTAAGTACACCTGATGCCCTTTCAGTCCCACATACTCGCTACTCCAAGACTCCTTCTCTTCTCTAGATCCAACAAATAATAACAGGACCAATGCTTGTTCTATATTTGCTGTTGGTGGTATAGGTAGATCATCGAATGTACCTGGTGTAACTTCTATGAGAAGCCACTTTGTGTATTCTTGCTGGGTCGTTTTTACTGTCGGTGGTGCATACACCTTCTGTACAGCATCCGTTGCTGTACTTATAGGAGGTGGCTCCTTCTAGTTCTGCTCATGTGTTTCTTGTTGTACCATTCCAGCCAGATGAGGTCGTCGGGATGGAGCTTGTCTTTATTGGTTTGATGGCGCTTTATGGTTGTGGCTTCCTGTATAACTTGGGTATGTTTGTCAACTTTATTGCTGCTTCCTCCTATTGTGATGGTGTTGTATGTGCCCTTCTCTCTAGCTCCTACAATCTGATTCCCTCCTATGATGGAACGGTCACCTTATATCCATGGACACAAGCCGGGTCCCTTTGGCCAATGACTTAGGAGGAACAGTTGTCGTTGCCTCCGTGACTTTGGGTTGGGAGAACGCGGCCACTCCCGCGAGGAAAGTGGTCAACAGAAGTGGAGTAGGGCACTCTAGATGGAGGGGAGAGGATGGCATACTTGAGATATTCATTGTGGCCTCCTTGATGTCATCATCAGTGATGATGTGGAACGGGTGTCGTCAAACCGTAATGGCCTACCACCAAATGAGCAGCTTTCTAATCCTTCACATCACACCATGATATCGGAGATATGGCAGTCCTCAAGTCATATGTACCTGGTCTAGTACTAGGACCTGGTAATATCAGTTGAGGAGTATGACTTCATCGGCATGCTGCTTGCAAATCTTAACCTGTTGGGTCCATATACCATCATCGATTTGGATATCCTGAATGATAAGGCCAACATTGGCATGGTCTACACCTCATTATGTCACGACTGACCTACGTATTCGAGCCTCTTGCAGGCATCGACGGAGGTAGTCACCATACTATTTCATGAATTCCACACCATCAGCCACCGTAGTGCCTTCCTATGATGACTGTATCATTACGAACTACCATCGTTGCAAACTACCATAATTGAACTACCTAGCCCTACCGTAAACTGTCGGATACGCCCGGCCAAGCCATGATCCACTTGGTCATATCATCGATGTCAAGGATCTAGTAGATGTTGTTATGCTTGATGGGACAGAGGGGGCCATGGAATTCCATGACCATCTGTTTCATGAGGATATGAATGTGGGTGCGGACAAAGCGAGATTGATGGATAAATTGGTGAGGGAAATGGAGGACACACGTGCCACAGGTTGCAACTATTCATGTAACATAATTCTTGAGTCCCATCTAGTACACTTGAGGAACAAGGTTATCATATACCGTGGATGCATGGGTGTGTCCCCTCTTGTACTCTTGTAGGATGAGCTTTTCACGTGACAAGAGAGGAGTATACCAGTCCCTCTGGCAGATGCCCTCCACGTACCTCTCAGGCATCCATGCCACCACTTGTACTTTTCGAGTGTGACCTTTATATTGAACTACACATGAGCATCAGGATAGATATTTTCTATGGTACGTATTCTTGAGAGAACTTGTGCTCGAGCCCCATTGGTCCACTCGTAGTTTTTGACACGTGGTTCTTCTCGCAAAATATCCATATCCTCTACGGCTGAAAAAGCAAAAAGGCGGTACCGCATTTCCTCAAAGGTTTTGGGAGAAAGGGCCGCCTGGCTACCAGCTAAATGAGCATGGTTCTGGGTCTCGCCAACCATAGGAAGGGCGGACTCAGTCCTTGTCCGCCGGGAGGAAATGTAAGTGGCAGCTGGCATCGCGGTACTTATGGAAGCCGTTCTAGCGGAGTGCCTAACACGGTCGGAGATGTAGCGCGCAGCAACTTAGGGGACCTCGTGTGCCTCATCGACGGGTGGCCTATGCTCCACTACCCGAGTCGATGCTTTGTGTCTGTCATCATGAATGGAAGATTGATGAACCGTCAGTAGGACACTTGTCTCATGTGCAGTGGTAATAGGAGAGGTCTCTGGGACCGTTGGGAGTTTAGGGACTACTTGTTCTGGTTCATCGTGAGACGGTCGATTTGTCGGTAGTATTCCTTCCACTAGCGAGATAGTATATAGGAAGAACAAAAAGAGGAAGATCTAGGAGGATCAAAGATGGGAAGTACAGTCAGGGTCTCACTCTGGATGGGGGGAAGGAGAATGGGGAAAAAGAGAGGGATGCCGAAAGATAATTCACTAGGGGTGAGATGTCGAGCAGAGGTGTTGACAAAACAGAAGCGTGTGGAGTCAATGAGGAAGCACCAGATGGGTAGGAAGAGCATATTCTAGGGGTAAAATGACATGGGACGAGAATCAACTATTGAGGGATGGATTGTTGAGGATGTGGGATGAGATGGCAGTGTTAGATCTTGATTACATTGGCAAAGATGATGATCCAACTATTGGATCTGGAGGAATCAGGGAGCCTTGGAGTAGCAAGCATGGGGAACTGAAAGGAGATCAGTTGTGCTGAAGAATGGTTATTCACTCACTCGAAATAATGGAGTACATACAGAGATACATTTTGGGTAAGGCAGCCCTCTCTCAAGCTACACCACTTAGCTGTGGAGGCTAAGGCTCACACACTAGAGTCCACAATCTCATACAAGAGAGAAAGTCAGCCTAGCAATTAGGGTGACCAGTCATACATGATATAGAGAGCTAGGAAATACTCTCATAACTGACTCCTAGTGGTCACATAACCCACACTCTCATGGAAAAGTGCCAAGTGTCCATGGCTAGTACACAAGGATATCACCCTAACTAAAAAATAAGGAGAGGTACCTTTATCCTTGCCTGTACACTCTGACAAGGCAATCTTAAGACCAAGGATATTTTTTATATTTCTCCCATCAAGTATTCACCCTAGACCTCTTACTTCTTTATTTTCTCAGGCTAAGGCATCCAACCGTCACTCATGGTCACCTAGACATCGGTAGTACATGACTCCAAAACCTAAAAGTTTATATATCTCCATCTGATCGTTGGATCAACCTGAAACTTAAACTGTAGATAATTTATCACCTGATCTTTCCACTCATGAAGTCAGATTGACAATTGGACTAGAACTCTAGTAGTTTCCTGGAACTTGCTCCTGTTGACTTGAAACTAAGCTGGATGGCATTATTCCCAAGAACCTCCCACGTTGCTGTAGTCAAAGTGGACAGAGTCCATTTTCCTTCATCCAGAACTTTTGCTTCTTATAAGTAACCGGCTTGGTATAGATTTTAGCAACCTGTTTGCTTATAGGAGTGAACTCCAACTTGATAGTACCCTCTTACACCATGTCCATGATGAAATGATAGGTGATGTCGATGTATTTGGTACGAGTATAATGTTAAGGATTCTTGGCGAGTGTGATTATACTATGGTTGTCAACGCATATGGGAATTATAACTGTTATACTCCCGCTCATCTTTGCAATGAGATATTGAAGCCAAATAGGTTGTTTTACTCCAACATTGAGAGAGACGTACTTTACATCCATGGTTGAGTGGCCATGACCACCTGCTGCATGCTACACCAGCTAAAGGCCTTGCCATTCATGAGGAACATATGTCCAGAGACAGACTTGTGGTCCTCAGGATTTGAAGTCCAATCAGTGTTTTTGTAGTTGTATAGCTGTTGTTGTTGCCATTGTAGGTGATGCCTATGTTGATGGTTTTGGCAAGATAGCGGAAGATCCACTTCATTGCTTTTTGATACTTGGGTGCGGGATTAGCCATGTACTAGCTCACAGCTTTATTACCTGTGCGAGGTCCGGCCTAGTTGCCACCAGTAGGTACATGAGACTGTATACAACGCTCTTGTATTTGTGCCATTCAACTACATGTACTTTTCCACTGAAGCTCACGAGGTACTATTGCCTCTCCAACGGTGTGCCGATGGATTTGGCCTCTACCATGCCGAACTGTTATAAGAAATCCTTGACATAGTGACTCTGTTGTAGCAAGAGAGAGCACAATTTTTGGTCCTGCATGATCTCGATGCCGAGGAAGTATGATGCCTTCCCAAGATCACACATCTAAAAGCACTCCTACATGGTCTCCTTGAACTTTTATAGTGCAGACATGCTATTGGAAAGGAGTATGTCATCCACATAGAAAATAATCATGAGGATCTCATGTCCATGCTATCTGTGATAGACACTATAGTCATACTCATTGCACTCAAACCCCATCTACTATAGTGTCACATCCAACTTCTGGTTCCAAGCACGTGACGCTTGCTTGAGGGTGTATAGCGACTTCTACAGCTTGTAAAACAGGTGCTCTTGGCCATTCATGACGAACCCCTCTGGCTACTCCATGTAGATTTCCTCATCCAAGTCACCATTCATGAATACCGTCTTGACATCTATGTGGTAAACCTCCAAGGCCTTATCTGTTGTGTAAGAGAGGAACATGCACACAAAGGTAACTTTGCTACAGAGGCAAAGGTTTTAGTGAAATCAATGCCCTCCTGTTATGAGTAGTCCTTGGCAACCATAGGTTACAGGCTGGTCATAGGTTGTTGCTAAGCTTGTACATAACGAGCCTCGCCTTGTACTTTTCTATCTTGCCATCTGCTGTTTCCTTCTTCTTGAATACCCACTTGTACTTGACTACTTTGCATCTAGGTGGACGCTTAGTCAGCTACCACGTACCGTTATCCAGTTGTGACTATATCTCCAGTTGATAGTTTATGTGTTATTTATTGTATCTAATAGAGTCATGGCCTCCTTGTATAACATCGGCTCATCTAAGTCTGTTAAAATTGCAACATTCATCTGTTCTAGTTTCTATAGTATCCAGAAATGGCCGTAGTCACCATTCTTGTTGTGCATCTTGAGAGGGTACCTACAACCTGGTACTTGAGTATTAGCGGACGGCTAGTGCGGTGCTTTTGGCACAACTATTGCTATAGGTGGTATTACATCTTCTTCTTCTTCTGTTTCGGCAAATAAGGCCATTGTATCTTCTTCATCAGATATAGGAAGATAGAGTGGTTCTTCCACTATCATAGTAGAGGAAAGATTTGGAGAGCCGAGGTTAGAGAGAGTGTCTGCTCCCACTACTTTGTCAGTTTCTGGTTTTGCCACCTCTTTACAGATGATGTTCGTGCTGATGATGTTACTTTCATTGAAGACGATATCCTTGGAGAAGATGACGTCACCTGTATTCCTCTCATAGAGGCAATAGGCCTTGGTTGCCATGCCATAGCCGATGATTAGCATCTACGTGCTCTTTCTATCCTACTTCTGCCGCTTCTCCTTCGACACGAGCGTATGTGCTAAGCCGCCAAATGCGTGAAGATGACCTAGGCTCGGCTTCTTGCCGAGCCACGCCTTGTACAGAGTCATCTGCTCCAAGACTTTAGTACGACTACGGTTCTTGATATAGACCGTGGTGCTCACGGCTTTGGCCTAGAAGTCGGAAGTTAGTCAAGCCACGTGTATCATGGAGCACATCAACTCCACGATGGTACAGTTGGTATGTTCTGTTATACCGTTCTACTACAGTAAATATGGCATAGTGTTTTGCGCCTTGATGCCAGTTGCTGCAATATAGTCATGGAACTCCTTGCTCGGGTACTCTCTGCTACGGTCGTTGCGTAGCGCGTTGAGTTTATTACCAGTCAGGTTCTCCATAATTGCCTTGAACTCCTTTAACCTGTCAAAGCACTAGTCCTTGGAAGAAAAGAAGTACACAATAGTGTAGTAGCTGAAATCATCATTAAAGGTCAAGTAATACCTGGAGCCTCTAAAGCTCTGGGTCTGTATTCGGCTACACTTGTTTGTGTGGACTAGCTCCAACACCTCCTTTGCGTACTCTCCTACTCAAGAAAATGCCTCGCGATGCTGCTTTCCCTCCAAACAGTGTATGCATAACTGTTGCTCAAGGTTGGAGATGGTGGTCAAGTCATGTACCATCTGCTTTACTTAAAGCTGTTGCAAGGTACACATGGTGATATGCCATAGCGCACATGCCAGACCTCACCATCCGTCACCTATAATACTACTACAAGACTCTGCTCACGTAGGATTAGTACTTAGTTACTCCCAGCTGGCGGTACATGTCGTCCTCTCTTTACAATTACCAAGGAAGGCATATGTCAATGACCTTGACCAAAACTTTCACTTATTGTGGTCAACGTTGACAACTCATAATACGAGTCATAAATGGTCAAAGGGGAAGAAATAACTGTGGTGGGAGTTGCGATTGCCGTGGTAGTGGCAGCATCAGGTGGTTCAGTCCCATTATCAACATTATTGAGGAGATTACTCTGAATGACTCCTTCAACCTTCTGAGTCCTAAAGAAGAGAGACTATGAGTAGCTCACATATTGTAATAGTTGGTCCCATCAGGTTTCACAGTAAGCTTGAGAAGACCAGAAACAATGAGGGTGGAGGCCATGATATAGTTTACGAGAAGGACGATAGAAAGTCGTCGGTGATACCGACTGTTGATGGATGAGAAGATGTACAAATTCTTAGCAAATAAGGAGGATGGCTCGAGTTTGTGGTATGAGATGGAGGTACGGGATACTGTCGGGATATTTTAATGATGAGGATGATAATGGCAATGGTCGGAAGATGATGAACAATGACAAATGATGAGCGGATCATTGAGTGCAAGAACGAAACCTTGAGCTTGAGATATGACAGCGGAGGAGCGAAAGCTGCTGCCGATGTGAAGTGAGGGCACATGTGTAAAACATGAGTGCAAAACTCATACGAGGAAGTGGAATAGTCTTACGACGACACCTTAGTCAGATACTACTATCATAATCCATCTTATAATCACAATTCTTTCAGGTGGACGGGCTTGATGAAGATGCAAATGGATGTGGCCGACAACGGCAAGCACAAAGGAGACAAGCGGGTCACTTGAGCTCGGATACCATGTCAGAAAATTGCAGATATTATGGTTGATTTAGGCATGGCCAGAAGGGCTATCACTGTGATTCACGAGAATAACATAGGGAGAAGCAAAATGAAAGCGCCGATGAAAAGAGGAATAGAAGTGAAAATCATAGGATAGTTATAGAAAGTGTTTTGAATGCAATACCGAAGATGCAAGCACAGAGGACCAAGAATCTTGAGTGGATACAGAACTTTTGAATGAAGACAAGAAGCTTCCTCGAGGGTGCGGATGTTTCTCATGTAAGAATGACATTTAGCGGAAAAGAACTAGGTGTAATGCAAGAGCACAGGTATTGAGAGGCAATGAGAGGCGAATGGACTATCTCTAGTCTGTTGGATCTGGAGGAGAGAGGGAGCCTTGGAGCAGCGAGCATGTGGGACTGAAAGGGCATCACTTGTGCTGAAGAATGGTTGTTCAATCACTCAAAATGATGGAGTACATATAGAGCTAGAGCTTGGGCAAGTCAGCCCTCTCACAAGCCACACCACTTAGCCATGGAGGCTAAGGCTCACACACTAGAATCCATAATCTCACACAAGGGAGGAAATCAGCCTAGCAACCAGGCTGACCACTCACACACGACCTAGAGAGCTAGAGAATGCTCTCATGGCACACTCCTAGTGGTCACATAACCCACAAACCCATGGAGAATCGCCATGTGTCCATGGCTAGCACACAAGGATCTCACCTCACCTAAAAAGTAAGGAGAGGTACCTTTATCCTAGTCAGCACACTCTGACAAGGCAATCCTAAG
>SZWC01012432.1:44061-61749 GCA_023375785.1 Penium margaritaceum | reverse complement strand
AAACCTACCCCCGCTAGTATCACAAACCCTTCAACGAAAGGGTTTATGATACTAGCGGAGGGCGCCGCATACCATGCGTCCTCAGCGCATGGCATGTGGTCTCGCCATGCATTTTCGTTTGTTTTCTTTGTTACTGGCGTGGCGGTAGCGGCGGCCGATGGGTAGTTAGGTTATTTCTCGCTCGACGACGGGCGAATGAGTTTTACATTTCTACTATTCAGGTATATGGTGACCGAACCCTTGTGACATTGCGTCTGCAGCATCATGCTGCGCCTAGGGTCCATGTCTCTTGCTGTGTGACTCTGTTTGGCATCACTGACTGTCATAGGCACTGCCCGGGTTCGGGCAGCCGTAACTCTTTGCTGCTATTTTTCTAGCTGATTCTGACCGCACGACTGCGTTGGCAGCGTCGGTATTATGGTTGTTGGTTTTCGCGCATCTCTCATTGTACTCTGTTGTGTCCTCCCGACTTGTGTACATCGGCGTGTAGATGACTGACGGCAAGACTCGACGCTGCTGGAGTGTCGCTCGGTGGAGCCGACACGTGCTGAGGTCCACGCACCGTTCGCTAGAGCCTCCCCCCTCCGGCGATGCGCTCAGCTCCATCGGCAGGCCTCCTCGGCGGTCGGGCTGCCGGCGGTCACTGCCACTGTAGATGCTGTTTCCATGCACCCAGCTATGTTTCTGGTTGTGGCATTGCGTCTGCAGCGTCATATTGTGCCTAGGGTCCATCTCTCCTGGTGTGTGGCCCTGTTTGGCATCACTGACTGTCGTAGGCACTACCCGGGTTCGGGCGGCCATAACTCTTTGCTGCTATTTTTCTAGCTGATTCTAACCGCACGACTGCGTTTGCAGCGTCGGTTTCATGGTATGGTCCAATCTTCAGGCAAAACGGACGACGTCCGGGTTTTGGGCTGTCGGGCGTATGGTAGGGCTCACCGAGAAAGCCCTGCCTGCCAGAAAATAGGTCTAGGACTATTTTATGATTGGTTGGTTAGCTGAGTAACAAGTTCTACACTAGTGGGGAGGGGAGCTAGAACTTGGAGGGGTCTCCCATTGTTGCTCATTCTTCATTGCTAATCAGTTACTTTCAGTTTCCAACTACTTTCTGGCGCTAACACTGGCGCGCACACTTCTGAGTAACAAACCCAGAGCTTCCAGACTTAGTCTCTAGAGCAGCAGACTGAGGGGGCAGCAGACTTAAGCAACGAGCGTGGAAGCCCGCACGCTGCATCAACAACGCTGCTGCCCCAACCTNTACACTAGTGGGGAGGGGAGCTAGAACTTGGAGGGGTCTCCCATTGTTGCTCATTCTTCATTGCTAATCAGTTACTTTCAGTTTCCAACTACTTTCTGGCGCTAACACTGGCGCGCACACTTCTGAGTAACAAACCCAGAGCTTCCAGACTTAGTCTCTAGAGCAGCAGACTGAGGGGGCAGCAGACTTAAGCAACGAGCGTGGAAGCCCGCACGCTGCATCAACAACGCTGCTGCCCCAACCCATTGCCTAGTATTTCTGTCTTGGTATCAGATCCAGAGCGTAGCAACAGCAGCAGAAGACTGACGTACAGGTGCCAGACAACGCCGGCGGACCCCCATACATGCCAGTGCAGGGGAAATGCTGCCGGATTTTTTCCGGCAGCATTGACCCGCCTGGTTGCGGCGTCAGAATTTTTCCCACGGCCAATGGGCCAGGGGAAATACTGCCGGATTTTTTCCGGCAACACTGACCCGCACGCTGGACACGAGGAGGTGAGCGGCAGGCCACATCAGGTTCTTGCTGGCGACGACACACGCGGCGACGTCCTCCAGGTGTGACTGACAGCAGCAGCCAGCAGCAGCAGCAGCAGCAGATTGCCGTGGCAGCGAGTAGTGGCAGCAACAGCCAGCAGCAGCAGCACACAGGAGCAGTTGGCTGCAGCTGTAGCTCGCAGCAGCTCGTAGCAGCAGCAGCCCACAACAGCAGCAGCTGCAGTGAGTAGCAGCCGGCAGCAGCAGCAGCTTGCAACAACAGCAGCCGGCGACAGCAGCAACAGCTGCGGCTGCAGCGACAGCCGCAGCAGTAGCAGCCGCAGCTGCCCGTAGCCCGCTGGTCGCTGCGAGCAGTGAGCTGCTGGCAGCGAGCTCGCTGCTCGGAACGAGCAACGAGCAGCGAGCAGCGAGCTCGCTGCTCGCAGCTCGTCGCTTGCAGCGAGCAGCGAGCTCGCAGTGATGAGCAAGAAGAAAAGAGAAAAAAACAAAAAAAACAAAGGGATCGCCCATAGCCGCAGCAGTAGCAGCAGCAGAAGCAGTAGCCGTAGCAGCAGTAGCAACAGCAGCAGCAGCAGCAGTAGCAGCCGCAGCAGCAACAACAACAGCAGCAACATCAGCAGCAACAGCAGTAGTAGTAGCAGCAGCAGCAATAATAATAGTAGTAGTTGCAGCAGTAGCAACAGAAACTGTAGTAGCAGCAGCAGCCACAGTAGCAGCAGCAGTAGCAACAGTAGCAGCAACAGCAACAACAGTGGCAGCAACAGCAACAGCGGCTGTAGCCCCACAGAAGCGGCTACATCAACCGCTGCTGACGTCAGCCGTCGTCCGCTAACGTCACTGCTGACATCACTGCTGACGTCATCAACAACACAGGAAAAAAAAGGGGTAGTAGCACTGCACACACCGTAGTAGCCTCTGTTGACGTCAGCCATTCTCGGCTGACGTCACTGCTGACATCAGCAGCACACACAAAAAAAAACAAACAAACAAAAGGGGAAGAGAGGCACCATAAGCCACCATGACCAACAACCCCTCTGAGGAGGGGTCCTCCTCTGTTTGGGGGACCCCCAGCCCCCCTTTTCTGGAGCAGCTGCAGCAACTACAGTAGCAGCAGTAGCTACAGCAGCAGCAGCAGCAGCAGTAACAGCAACAGCAGCAGTAGTAGCAGCATTAGCAGCAGCAGCAGCAGTAGCCCTCTGGCGTCGCTGGTGGCAACCCTGACCCCTTGGCTGTTCTTTAGCAACAGCTCGCCGCCTTGACGCAGCAGCTCGCATCGTTGTAGCCTTTGGCCTCCCAGTCAGCCACCAGTCTGCTGCCACATTCATCCCTCCCGGACACGCTAGCCCCACTGTGTCTGCTGCTACGCATTATCTGGCGCAGCACCAAACTGAGCGGCAATGGCAGACGGTGACCTCTGTCCTTGGCCCCACTCTGGGCGCCGGCCGCAGGCAAAAGGTCTTTGAGACGCCGCCCCTGCAACTTCAGGCCGGCGAGCAGTTCCGAAGCTGGGAGCTCAGCTTCCGGATCTGGGCGCAGGGTGAGGGCCTGTGGGCATACTACACCCTCCCTTATGACCCCACCCAGGCCGACCAGTTGTATGAGGCTGGTCGCACCGTCCGTGCCCTAGTCCCTGTCGCCCCTTCGGCTTCCCGCCTGGCCCTAGAGCCTTTCCTCGACGACTTTCCCGCTAGCACCACCCCTAACCCTACAACCGCGTGACACATCCTTACCCGACCCCATCGCCTGTCCAGCGACGCTGAGACGAGCCGTCTGCTCCGGGAGTTCATCTCCCTGCACATGGGGGAGACTGAGACGGTCACTGCCTACTGGCAGCGGGCGGAGGAGATCCTTCGTCGTCTCGGCAGATCTGCCCCACCCCCTCTGGCTGCGCTCCTCACCATCAAGCGCGGCACCACCAGTGCGTACGCGGACGTTTTCGTGCACTACCCCCAGGACGTCCTCTCCACGATGGTGGCCCAGGGCACCCTGATGCGTTGGGCATACGAGCTCTTCCTCCGCATTGAGGAAGCTCGTCTGGAGTCCTAGCTCCAACGCACGGAGGCTCTTGCGTCCCCTGCCGTAGCCTCCCCTGCTGTCGCCTCCGTGGCCGTCGCTTCCCCCGCCACAGGTACCTCATCGTCTTCGGGGAAGAAGAAGAAAAGCCAGAACAAGAAAGACAAGGGTCCGCCGTAACAGTAGTAGCAGCAGCCGTCGACCGGGTCCAGTGGTGGTGGCTCGGTCTGCCACAACTGTGGCCAGCCCGGGCACGGGTGGTACACTTGCCCTCTCTCGATGGACGAGGCACGCGTCATCGCCACCATGCATCGCCAGCGCGAGCGCCGACTCGCCTCTGCCGTCGTCGCTGCCGCCGGCCCTGACACCTCGACCTCGTCGAGCAGCTCCGCCACTCTGACAGCTTCGCCAGTCCAGTAGACACCCGCGCCGCAGCAGTACTATCGGCAGTCGTCGGTGCCTCCATTCCCGTCACCGGCACTGTCCCTCCCTTACCCGGGCTCCGGTGCCGTCACTCCGCACTCGGTCTCCACTCCCGGGCCGTCCTCCCGTGAGCGTCAGCTGGAGCAGTTCATCGCGCTCCAGCTCGGCCTGACACGCACTCCTCCCCAGGGAAGTGCGAGTTGCATCACCTCCTGCTCTCCTGCCCAGCCTTGCATGACTGAGACTGAACTATGGTCGTGTCCCGTTTGTTCGTCTGTCTCGTCGTCTCCCATGGTCTCCCCTACCCCTTCCTATGACGACGTTGCGTGGTTTGACGATTGGCAGTCCCGGTTCGCGCCTCCTTCTACCACGTCCGCGTCCCTTGCTTGCTACCATGTGACCATTAGCGATCTGGCGACCCCGATCCAGGACCCCACTGAGGGATCATCGACTCCGGGGCCACGCATCACATGACGGTCTCTCGTGAGGCCTTCATTATGCTCGGTCCTGTAGGTGATGTCTCCGATGTCCGGACGGGCTCTGGATAGGTGTTGCCTGTCCATGGTGTTGGCGTCGTTCGTTTCTGTGAACCTGCCGGTGACGTCTTTCTGACCGATGTCCTCTTCGTCCTTGGTCTCGAGCTCAGCCTCCTGTCCGTCACTGCCCTTGACCGCATGATCATGGACGTTGTGCACTCACGTGGTGTTGGCACTCTGTCGTTGCGTCCGTCTGGTCTCATTGTACTGTACGCCACTGCTCGCCTCTCCTCCTCCCCTTCCGTCTCCTCCCCGTCGGCCGCCACAGGCCATGTGTTTGTCACCAGTACGCTTTCTCCTCAGCACACTCGCCTCTTACACCGCCGCCTTTGCCACGTCCACTCTGCCGCCGTAGAAAGCATGCTCCGTACCCAGCCGGCCAAGGGCCTTGACCCGGAGACTTTCGCCCTCCCGTGCCCTACCGAGTGCATTGATTGCGCTTAGGGGAAGATGCACTGGTCCACGTACCCTTTGTCTTCCTCCCGTACATCCGCCCCTCTCGACCTTGTCCATTCGGACGTCATGGGTCCTCTCCCCATCGAGTCCGTCGGCGAGCACGGTCGCTATGTCCTCACCCTCACTGATGACTACTCTCGCTACCGTTGGGTCTTCTGCCTTCGGCAGAAGAGCGATGTCGCCCGAGCCATCCAGGACGGGCTTGTCCTTGCGGAGCGCGAGTGTGGCCCCTCTTTGCCGCTTTCGCTCCGATCGCAGTGGTGAGTACATGGGTGAGGCCACGACCTTTCTCGCCTCACGCGGGATCCACAATGAGACATCCGCACCCTACACGCCCGCCCAGAACGGTGTCTCCGAACGATGGAACCGTACCATGGCCGACGCCGTCCGCACCATGCGGGTCGAGTCCAGTCTCTCCGATGGCTTCTACTTTGAAGCCATGGCCTACATTACTTGGGTCTGGAATAGGATTCCCCACGGTCCCCTTCCCCGCCAGTCCACGCCGTATCAGTATAGGTGCGGTCAGCGAGCTGACCTCCGCCCGGCTCGCGTCAGGGGCTGCGTGGCCATTGTGTGGCTGCACGCCCCGCAGCAGGGCGGCAAGCTCGCCCCCCGCGAACTTCCCTGCACCTTCCTCGGTGTCTCTCGTCAATCCAAGGCCTGGCACTTCTGGGATCCTTCCCGGCACTGCATCGTCGAGTCCCGGGATGCCCTCTTCTTCGAGGACCTGTTCCCTCGCGACCTCATTCGCTCCGGCTTGTTCGTGTCTATCTCATCGCGTGGGGGAGTGGTGAGTCCATCCTCCGTCCCGCCGCTTCCGGGTGACACATCCATCTATCCCTCTAAGCCGGCAGCCCCAGTCATGTCCACTGGTCCCTCTGAGCCGGCAGCCCAAGTCGTGTCCGCTGGTCCCTCCGGGCCGGCAGCCCCAGACGTGTCCGCTGGTCCCTCCGGGCCGGCAGCCGTAGACGCGTCCGCTGGTCCCTCCGGGCCAACAGTCCCAATCGTGTCCGCTAGTCCCTCCGGGCCGGCAGACCCAGACGCGTCCGCTGGTCCCTCCGGGCCGGCAGCCCCAGTCGTTTCCGCTGGTCCCTCCGGGCTGGCAGCCCCAGTCGCGTCCTCCGGTCCCTTCGAGCCGGCAGCCCCAGTCGCGTCCGCTGGTCCCTCCGCGCTAGCAGCCCCAGTCGCATCCACTGTTCCCTCCGGGCTAGCAGCTCCAATCCCATCCGCTGGCCTATCCGGGCCAGCTGCCCCGGTTGCATCCGCTGGCCCCTCCGGGCCAGCAGCCCCGTCTGCCTCCATAGGCCCGTCAAACTCAGTGCCATCTCCTGCCGTGCCATGCTACACACATGGCCCAGGCGGCAGCCTCCGACCCAGACTGTCAGTGAGCGCACAGACTGTCGCACTCCACGCCGTGGCGCCTCGATCCCCCGTGACTCCACGTGTCTCCTCCACTCCCACGGTCGTGAGTGGGGACCCTGGCACCATGGCCCTCGGCTTGACCACCTCGTCCATCATTGCAGCCCTTCACCCCGGCTCCGCACTTGGTTATGCCATGCTTCATCACGAGCATCGGCACGCTGTCATGGCTGCACTCGCACGCATCCCACCTAGGGCTCGAGATGCACACACTCTCTCATTGCGCTCCACAGCACGCCCGGAGGACCCAGCCACCCTACGCGAGGCACGAGCCTCTCTTGAGGCTGCACACAGGGACGCTGCCTGCACTCGCTGCTATCCGATAGTACCATGTGTACGACCGCGTCGACCTTCCTCCAGGTCGGAAGGCCATCGGCGCCAAGTGGGTCTTTCGGCGCAAGTAGAAGCCCGACGGGTCCTTGGACAAGTACAAGGCCCGCCTTACAGCCAAGGGGTTTGCCCAGATTCGTGGGGTCGACTACGACCAGATCTTTGCCCCAGTTGGCCGGTTCTCCACTAGCCGGGCGCTCTTCAGCCTGGTCGCCCAGCATGGGTGGGAGCTGTATCAGATGGATGTGAGCAACGCTTTTCTCCATGGTTCACTGGAGGGTGAGGAGGTCTACATGGTGCAACCCCCAGGCTTCGACGATGGCACTGGGAGATTCTGGCGACTACGTAAGGCCCTCTATGGCGTGAAGCAGTTTCCTCGGTGCTGGAACCAAGAAATCAGCAGCACGCTCCTTCGAGGCGGACTCCAGCGCAACACCGCTGACCCCGCATTGTTTGTCAGTCCGCGAGGCCAGACTTTTGCCGTTGTTCTGGTTTACATTGACGATCTCCTCATTGCATCGCCAGAAACGGCTGCCATCCAGCGTGTCAAGGACTTGCTGCATGCCGCCTACCAGATGAAGGATCTCGGATCTGCCAGAGTCAACCAGGGCATGGAGCCCGAGCACGATCGCTCCCAGGGCGTCCTCCACATCCACCAGGCCGCCTATGTGTAGACTCTGTCCACCTGCTTTGCGGAGGACCTGCCACTCGTGCCGAGCGCATCCTCACCCATGTCACCGGATGGCCAGGTGAAGCTGAAGAGTCCTGACCCAGCTGTTGTAGGGGAGCCAGTTGACGTGACCACGTACCTGCGAATCATCGGGTCACTGATGTTCCTGGCGACGACGACGCGTCCAGAAATCGCGTTCGCCGTCAACCTCCTGGCCCAGTTTTCTCAGGAGCCGCGTCACCTCCATTACAAGGCCCTGATCCGAGTACTGCGATATGTCGTCTCGACTCCTCGGTGAGGTCTCATGTTCCGCCGTCAGCCGTTTGTTGTCACGGTGGGCTACACTGACAGTGACTGGCCTTTAGTCCGGACGGTAAGAGTCTCACAGGCAGGATCTTTTTGATCAGCGGCACAGCTGTGTCCTAGTGCAACGGCAAGCAGGGGTGCATTGCACGCAGCTCTGCTGAGGCTGAGTACGTGGCTCTTGGCTCAGGCACGTGTGAGAGTTTGTGGTTGCGTCGTCTGTTGTCCGAGTTGCGTCAGCCTGTCGCATCCATCACGTTGCATTGTGACAATGAAAGTGCCATGGCCGTCGCCGACAATGATGGCGTGCATCACACATGCACAAAGCACATCAACGTTGAGTATCACTATGTGCATTCGTTGTTGCATGACGGCAGCATCAGCATCGTGTGGGTTGAGACAGCACGGCAATTGGCTGACTTCTTGACCAAGGCACTGAAGCACGTCTCGTTTAAGAAGGCCGTGAGTTCGGTCGGCGGGCGCACGTGAGCGGCTCTCTTTGTCCCTGCTTGCGTCTCTACGTGGACTGGGGGAGTCTAGTCGTTGACTGTGTCTCTTCCCGCACATGTGCACTACGCTTGTGAGTCATGGGGGAGTTGGTTTTCGCGCATCTCTCATTGTACTCTGTTGTGTCATTCCGGCTTGTGTACATCGGCATGCAGATGACTAACGGCGAGACTCGATGCTGCTGGAGTGTCGCTCGGTGGATTCTACGCATGCTGAGGTCCACGCACCATATGCTGGAGCTTCCCCCCTCTGGCAATGCGCTCAGCTCCATCGGCAGGCCTCCTCGGTGGTCGCGCTGCCGGCGGTCACTGCCACTGTAGATGCTGTTTCCATGCACCCAGCTCTGTTTCTGGTTGTGCCATTGCGTTTGCAGCATCATACTGTGCCTAGGGTCCATCTCTCCTGGTGTGTGGCCCTGTTTGGCATCACTGAGTGTCGTAGGCACTACCCGGGTTCGGGCGGCCATAACTCTTTGATGCTATTTTCTAGCTGATTTTGACCCCACGACTACGTTTGTAGCGTCGGTATTATGGTATGGTCCAGTTTTCAGGCAAAACGGACGACGCCCGGATTTTGGGTTGTCGGGCGTCTTGTAGGGCTCACCGAGAAAACCCTGCCTGCCAGAAAATAGGTCTAGGACAATTTTCTGATTGGCTGGTTAGCTGAGTAACAAGTTCTACACTAGTGGGGGGGAGCTAGAACTTGGAGGGGTCTCCCATTGTTGCTCATTCTTCATTGCTAATCAGTTACTTTCAGTTTCCAGCTGCTTTCTGGCGCTAACACTGGCGCACACACTTCTGAGTAACAAACCCAGAGCTGAAGGAATGCCTTGGCCTCCTTCACTGTCTCCATTGAATGAGACATAAGAAGGAGGTCGTACACATAGAATACTATGCTAAAGTTTTCAGCTGTTTGTCGTAGAGGAACAGGACAGATCATCGGCATTATGTATGTAGCCAACACGAGTTAGTGTGCCACTGATCTCCAAGTCCCAGCACTGGGGTAACTGCTTCAAGCTGTACAATGCCTTGTACAAGCACCCGACATTATCAACAACTTGGAAGCCAGGTGCTTGATCCATGTAGATCTCCTACTCTAGAGTGCCATCTAGGAACACATTTGTTCATATCCATATGGTATAGCTCCCAGTCGTGCTGGGCAATGACTCAAAGTAGGGCGCAAGCTGTGGCCATATGACTGACGGGTGCAAAGGTTTCAGTGAAATCCACCTCCTCAACCTATGAGAATCCCTTGGCTGTCAAGCAGACCTTGTGACAATCCCGTGCCCCGTCAAGCTCCACCTTCTTTTAAAAGACCCACTTGACTTGTACAGCCTTCCGTTCCGGCGGGATTTCAACAAGCTCATGGACACCATGTTAATGGATGGCTCTGAGATCATCCTCACAAGCACCACGTCACAGCGTTACGTCCTCAGTGAAGTGCATCTCCTTCAAAGTGCATGGATCAAGCTCCATTGAGGAAGAGTTCTGGAAGGCCAAGATGCACACCTATGGACTTGGCTTAACCACGACAAGATGAGCCACAAAATCCCAAGAGACCAAGAAATCATGTAAGACTAAATCATGTCAGACAAGACACACTAGATGCACCTCAGTGATGTCGACCTGAACACTCAGGTGAATGGCCTTCGTAACATGCCACCACTTTCAACACTGAAATTGGGACATCTGGATGCCGAGTCAATTTTCCACTGAGCCCTAGAGGCCAGTGCTTGAAGATGACCACTGGATTGGTGTGAGTAGCCAGTTGCTAAGGTGCTCACCTTAGGCTGTGGATTAGGCAACTGGGCCGCAACCACAGGGACTGCAGGCTTGCAAGGAAGGGAAGAGGGTGTGGCTTTAAGATACATATTGACAAAGATTGTCTCACACGAGGTAGCAGGCTTGCACGCAGAGAAAGAAGTCACATGCATTGGACCAAGTGTGTCAGGGGGACTGCCACATGAACAAAATGAGGTGTGTTATAGTGGAATGATACAGGCATCGGATGAGGTATGCCATAAGGGAGTGTCTTAGGCTAGGAATCAGGTGTGCCAAAAAGAAGACACACATGCACACCACCAAGTGTGCATGAGGAGACTGGCAATGGCACGGGATCGTGTGTATCACTAGGGACCAAAGAGGCCACTGGAGTCACATCCAACATGGCCGTATCGTCGTCGTTTGGAAACCAGATCCTAGGCAAGGAGACCTGGTTGGACCCATTCGTAGACCTAGTGTCGATTGGGATTTCAAGCACTTCTGGGCTTTTACCACAGGAAGATACCAAGGAAGGAACACATATCACCCCAAGGTAAGGCATTGGACCCCTACTTGTCCTTGTTGTACGCAAAATAGGCTACGGGCCCTGAGATGCTAGCAAGACGAAGGTCAGCGCGATGGTCTAATCTTACCTTGTACAACGTGGCTTGGTTTGGAAGACCGTGTTGCAGGCGGTTCTAGGCCCACGTACTATAGGAGAAGCCCTCAAAGGCAAAAGGACTCAGGAAGAACATACTCAGATTGCATGGCACAAACCGTATCCTTTATAGCAAGGTTTTCACACTCGGACACATCATTTTGCTATGGTGTAGCATGGGGCAGGCAACTGGTGAAAAATACCGTGTTCTACAGAAAAGGTGCCCATGTTGCCTAGAAGCTCACCCCCAAAATCCAAGTGGAACATGTGGATATTGTGACGAGACTGGCCCTCAGCCATCACCAGCCACAAGTAGATTGCCAAGACAGCATCGCTCTTGTGGTAGAGGCTGTAGACCCACCACACCCTGCTGAGTTTGTCCATCAGGGTGAGAAAACGTTGAACTCAATCTGAAAGGTACTTAACTAGGAGAGGAATGAGCAGTTCCGAGTGGACCATCTCCAATGGATGAAGTGCCGGGGAAGTGGAGTCAAGGTAAGTGTAGTGATGCATCTTACCTTGATTGCAGAAGAGGCAATCGGTATTGACCGGCTTCTTGAAGGAAACTGTGTGAAGACCAAGTGTTGCCTGTGTTTGAGTAAGCTTGGACACAGTGTCCGAGCCCATATAACAACGATGGTAACGTGACAAACATACCAATGTTTGTCACGTGAAGACCGAGGGTTGACGGTGTTCTCTTACCTAAGCACCAGCTAGGTAAGAGAACACCTTTGACAGGCATTCACATGGATGGGGACAAAAGAGGGGAGATAGAGGGAGTGCAACAAGAAACACGATGTAGATCATCCACAACGGAGTAACGAAGGAAGATGGCATGAGCGTACAATCACTTACCATGGCAATGTCATCAGAGTGCTCAACATACTGGTGCATGCAAAAACATAGAGTAGGCTAAGCTCAATATCATTGAAAAAGAGCACATAAATTTGTGCAATTGGAAAGACGCTACTTGAACTACATGACCCCAACTCCCTGCACAAGAGATGACTGAGCACATCTTGTGTGAATGGACCAAACAGACTCAACGGGACTAAGAACCATCAAGTCATTACAAGGGCAAGTCATGTGATGGGTGGCGGCGAGATGATAATCCACGTGCCACTCACCTCATACTTTGTTGTCAAAATTGAACAATGGACAACACAACACTCTGCCTCTACTCGAAACTCAACATGGGATTCGTTATGCTGAAAAACAATACGAATGTAAGACTTTTCAAGCCAGGTAGTTTTTTTGGGTCCATCCTCATCGGAAGTCGACAGTACTCCTCCACAGGCATCATCACGGGCAACAAACACAACAGGAAAATATTTCTATGGACCACCCGGCTGTGGAGAGTCATGCATGAAAGAACAGGGCTTTAGGAATCACGCCGTCGCGAAGTCAGAATTCAAACGCCCTGGAAATGAAAGAGGCGATCATCCATATTGTCGCAATTAGGCAATGAGGGAGCTTAACCTACAATACGGCAGCCTCAAGGGGATCTTTGGAGCTGTCCTCGTCCTTCTCTCGAAAACAACCAATGAAAAAATTACAAATCTGTCGACAGGTGGGCTCCGCAGTGCACGGGAAAGCATGGCGCACAACAAAGACAATGCTTAGTTACCACTTTTTACACCAAGAAGAGCACACGTGGTTCATAGGGATGAGGTGTGGAGCAGAAGACACTTGGATAATGTGTATTTCATTGTGAGTGTACTTTGATGGAAATTTTTGAAAATTTTGAGTGCATGTATACACAAGTGAGAAACACAATGAGGAATATGTTGGGCCTTGGGCGCTCGAGTTGAGCGACGCGTTCCGCACTGCATCATGACTGGTTGCATCAAGAGATGCAACCAATGGTGGGGAAATCACACACTTGCTTTCCAGTGCGCTCCAACACCATGCACTAACGCCATGCACTCTACAACGAGTGCACACAAATAGTGTCATGTCATATTTTTATCTATATTTTCTACTCTCTTTGTCCCTCTCTAAACTAAATATATTTCTCTCTACCTCTCTATCTCTCCCTCTCTCAATCTCCCTCTTCCTCCCCCTCTTTATACCTCTCTTCTTCTCTATTTTCCAGTATTCCTCCTCTCTTTTTATCTCTCTCATTTTCTTTGTCCATTGATCTCTTTCCATACCACTCCCTCCCTCCCTCCCTCCCGCTGACCTATAAATGTCTTGTATGTACTGAACATGATATGTTTGTATTGAATTTTCAAAGTCATCAGACTTATAACAGTCTATTGAAGTTATCTGTGCGCTCGATGCCTCCTCCAGGGGCATCGAGCGCACTGTAAGATCTTCCCAATCGAGCGGCCGATCGGAGTTTTACTACATTGAAGAATCACGGCCGTCAATATCTTCCAGAAGAATGCAGGATAACCCGTCGTCTTGCTGACTTGATTGCTGTCGAGTCTGAGGAGGAACTAGTCCCAATTCTAAGACCCCCTAGTGCGAGGCATAGTGTACATGGGTCAGTGCAGTCGTTTTGTGTGACAAATTACGCTTATCACACACTCAGTGTGAGATTCTCTAAAGTTTTTTATTTGCGATTATTTGTGATGTTAGTTATCAAGAATGGAAAATGGTTTGCAAATATTACCTGCATGCATGTCGAACAAATGATTCAACACAAGAACATCATTTGTTGTTTCTGGTGACAAGGCATTTTTTTGTAGCAGGAGAGAATATTCATAGGTAGAGGATCCGTTTTGCATTATAGAATCACATCTTGACGGCAATATCATGAGCAACTAGTAAAAAAAGACTATCTGATCAGTGATTCCATGGGCAATATATAAAAGATCATCACAGGAATTCTAAGACTTTACGTCGAGAGAGGAGTCGATGAATTCATTGATTTCTTGAGGATAAATATGTTAAGGGATTGTAGATACATCAATGAAAACGTCAAATCGATGGTCAGTGACTTTCTTTCTTTCCATTGGAAGACATTAAAAACAGGAGAGCGTATTTGGAAGATGGATCTTTTGGCTAATGTGCATAACATTTTCAAAAAGGGATCTGTGATTTGAACATTGAGAGATCGGGACCTTTAATACCATTTTCCATGTTGGGTTTCAAACCTTGCCGCAAGTAGGTTTGTCCTTTTTTTACTTAGATCTTTGATTGCAAACCCCGAAAGCTTGCAAATTGATATGCTAAACAAATCCTCGTGATGCTGTCATTTTGTAATGAGGTTGCCGCACACTGAGTATGTGATAAATGTACTTCCACACTCATATCAAGTGCACTCGCCACATGCACTACCCCAGTACACTGGCACCATCTCTGGATCACCTTGTGAGGACCAAAGTGAAGCTATCGTGTCACTGCAGGCCATGACAAAAAAAATTACAATGTCTTCGGCAGGCAGATGCTCGTCAAGTTCAACAGAGAAAGCTGCTTGGAGCGATCGACCAGACGGTAACATCTGGTTCACACTAGCAAACCAGATAGTAAGAGCGAGAATCCTAACAGGTAACCTACATTTGAGTTTGAATACATAGATACCACAAACACCATATTTAAGCTCGTTTACATCACAAAGTCGATAATAGCTGTAAGAGTCTACAAAAACCAGAGAAAAATTACATCACAATGCTCACCGTTTTTTAAGCACTCTTCAGATATAGTTCACTTTCTCACATCAAATAAATATTTCAACCACATAATGATTGGCTTTAAATATACATAGAAACATGCACTGTTAAAAGACACAAAGAGAAATACTTTCACCTCAGTACTTTCCTTCGAACAAAATATCTATGGGTCACATAGGGAAAAAAACAAGGTGAAATTTGAAACATAAGACAAATTGGTGCACTGAATGTGCTTGAAGTGTCCTTTTGTATTTTGAGTGAGCGTACTTGTCACATATACTAGCCCCACACACTAAGGTTGTGAACGAAGAGGCGCCCGGCGTGACGGTCACAAGCCGAGCTCTTGGGATAAACCTCCCACCCTTGAACCCTTGGTGTGTTCTGCCAACCCTTGAGATGCCTCACGACCCTATCCTAGTAGCAAGACCGTTGGTAGTGACTGAGGTTCCTGCCGTGAGACTCTCTCAGCGGCGTTTGCACCAAGGTGCACTGCAAAACACTCGTAGGATCGAATGGACGTGTGCGAGGTAATTCTTGGAGTACAAGGAATTTGGACAAGGAATCATTCCTTAGACTTGATAGATCATCACAAGGAAGCATACAAAGTCTCTAGGTAAGATTGGCATGCCTAGAACAACCCCTAGGCTTCCTTATGTACCAGCCCCTATGAGCCAGCCGAGAGCCCCTTGACACTCCGAAGCCCTCTTTTGAGATACAATCATGTAAATAACACATACATCATGTAGTATGCATTGCAAGATTTCTAACACACCAAAGAACACCTCAATCCATATAGAAACAGCTGAGTTATGGCTGTTTGAGTGCTCCACGTGTGACTGCCACTGGCAGCACCGCCAGCAGGGGTCACGGCCGCCCGAAGCGCCCTTGCCTGCGAATGCAGCTCCAGCCGCCATCTCAAAGTACCCATGGACCCCAATGATCCTTACCTCATTGGCGAAGTGTCCATCCAGGGATGATTTGGCTACAGTGAGCGAGAAAGTCGTTCCGTCGTGCTCAGGGTCGAACGGTACGACTCCTGTTTTCTAGAGGTGCGCCTCCCACCTTTGCATGGCCGTATCTTTCTCATCCCTGTACCGAATGACCCGGTTCTTGATTCGATTTCACACGGTTTTTCATTTAGAATACAATGGGAGTATCAAAACATGTATCTAAATGCACCATGATGATTTCATCACCGCCTCGACCGGCGGCTCCCATAACATCACCCCCCATCCCCCTCTGAGGGCGCACCGTCCCTCTGCACTCCTGGTACGCTCGGAGGACCGTGTTGACAGCACTGCCCCCATGTAAATCAGCTTTGGAGATCCATAATTTCTGCTCCAGCCCATAGCCCAACCATTGCACCAGGTACTAGCACCCGTTGCCGCGCCGACGGTGTCCCAAAATCTTCTCCATCATGTACTCTTCTTCACCGTCCACCAAGATCGGTGGAGGAGGAGCCTGTCTCCGCATCGTGAACTGTGCATCCGGCTCCTTGTAGACCTTCAGGAGAGAAGCATGGAACACAGGATGGATTCCGTAGTGGTCCGGTAGCTCTAACTCGTAGCTCACCTTGGACCTCTTCTCCTTGACCGGAAAAGGACCCACCCACTGTGGCTTGAGCTTGTCGCTGCCCATCCCCGTCAGCTGCAGGTTCTTCGGGCTTAGTAGCACCTTTTGGCCCATAGATAACTCCTTGGTCGTTCGGTGCTTGTCCATTTGCTGCTTCATCTTCTGTTGTGCCTTGTGAAGCGTGTCACGTACATCCCGCTACACCTCCGTGAAGTCACTAACAAATTGCTACACCACTGGTAGGTCCGTTTCCGTCGCCATGTCCGAGGGACATGTAGGTTACAATCCATACACCACCTCAAAGGGGGACCTCCCCGTTGAGGTATGCAGTGCTGAGTTGAGCTTGCATTCCCATCCCTCACCATCCGGCTCCAAGATCCCTCGCAACAGTTACTCCATGGTCTGATTGGTGCGCTCAGTTTGGCCATTCGTTTGGGGATGGTAGGCTGATGAAAGAGCCACATGGGTGCCCAGCTTCTTGAAGAGTTCCATCCAAATCCGGGAGTTGAAGTGCGGGTCACGGTGCAAGACTATGCACTTCGGCACCCCGTGAACTTTGATGACGTGTTGCAAGAGGAGCTAACCGTCTCTACTGCCATGACCTTCTCTGCACATAAAATGAAGTGCGTTATCTTGTTGAACAGGTCCACCATCACAAGCACCATGATTTTGCTCGTTGAGCCCCATGGAAGAACCCCCACAAAGTCTAGTGAATTGTCCGTCCATGAGCGCTCCGACACCGGTAGCGGCTATAGCTCTCTTGGGACACGTGCCCTTTTGGACCTTATTCTTTGGCACATGTCACAACTGCTCACGTACTCCTTGCAATTTGCTCCCATCTTTGCCAACCAATGTTGGCATGCAAGCTTCTTGAAGATCTTGTTGTTGCCAAAATGACCACTGTAGTGTGAGTCGTTCGTCTCCTGCAACAATTCCTGTCACAACGATGCACTCCGTATCACCACAATCTGGGCTCCCTTCTCATGCCGCCAATTCTTTCCATCCCATTTGCAACCCTTCACCGTACTCCTGGAAAATTCCTGGTCCTCCGCATACCCGTGGACAAAGAGACTGTGAATGATTGGAGATCCCGAAAGCACCATTATTGCATGCACACCCAAGTCCGGGCGACGCAAAAGTGAGTCTGCTGGGTTCATCCTCCCTGGTTTGTACTAGATCTCGTAGTCAAATCCACCCTCCAGCAGTTCCTCTACCATGCTCAATGACGACTCAATTTTGGCTGCGAATTGAGGTACTTGAGTGCGTAGTGGTCCATGTGTACCACACACCGCTGCGTCTCAAGATAGCACCTCCACTGCTTGAATGCCTGGACCACTGCGAGCATATCCTTCTCGTGGATTGTGTAGTTGAGCTAAGCCCCTTTCAACTTCTTTGAATAGTACACAATGGGTTGTAACCCCTTCCCTTGGTCCTGTTTCAGCAACCCGCCAATTGCATAGTTGCTTGCGTCCGTCACCAACACATATTCCTTACTCCTATCTGGGTACACCAACACCAGTGCTTCACACATGGCAGCTTTCATTGCTCCAAAGGCTTGCCCCTCATTTGCACCCCACTCCCATTAGTGTCCCTTCTATAGCAAGTCTATCAAGGGTGCTACCATTGCCGCGTGCCCCCGGATAAACCTCTGGTAGTAGTTTGTAAAACCCAG
>SZWC01012432.1:32199-43865 GCA_023375785.1 Penium margaritaceum | reverse complement strand
TCACACACACACACACACACACACACACACACACACACACACACACACCGGCTCTGGCCACTTCTTCACTGCTTCCACCTTCTATGCATCCATGCGGATCCCCCTCCCGATGACAATGTGTCCGTGGAACTCCACCTCCTACTTGGTGAATTCACACTTGTTGAGCTTGGCGAACAACCACTCCATTCTTAGCACTTCCATTACCTTCCGTAGGTGCTCTTGGTGCTCCTCCATTTTCCGTGAGTAGACAAGGATGTCATCGAGGGAGACGATCATGAATTGGTCCAAGTAGGGGTGGAATATTAGTTTCATCAGCGCCATGAATGTAGCCAGAGCATTCCTTAGCTCAAAAGGCATCACGAGATCCTCGAAGTGTCCATCGCACGTCCGAAACACAGGCTTTTCCACACCCTCCTCCACAATGCGAATTTAGTGATACCCCGACCTCAGGTCCAGTTTCCTGAAGATGCACGCGCCTAGAAGCTGGTCAAATAACTCCTAAGCCCGTGGCAACAGGTAGTGGTTCTTCACAATTTTTTTTTTAGCGTCTGGTAATCCATGCACATCCGCAGCTCTCCCCATTTCTTCTTGACGAACAACACCAGTGCCACGTATGGAGACACCGACGGTCCAATGAAGCCTGGTCCACCAACTCCTCCAAGTGCTTCTTGAGCCTCGCAAGCTTCGCGTCGCTTATGCGGTTGTAAGACCGTACCGTTGGTGACAACCCTGGCACCATCTCGATCTTGTGGTGGATGTTACACCGAGGCGGTAGCACCTTTGGAAACTCCTCCAGAAAAACGTCCCCAAACTCCTTGAGCACCTCCCCAGCACCGGGAGGCAAATCTTGAGCTCCTCCGGCTTTCACCGGCTGCCCCTCTGCTACTTCAACCACTGTAATATGCTGCTCTACTACTTGTTGTGGATGCACCCATGCCAAGTAAACCTGGCCACCCTTGCGCTCACACTGCTTCAACTATTGTAAGTTGATGACGAGCAGCTGCTTCCCTGCTTCCGCCACATTCGACTCCTCCTCACCCTACCATAATGGTAAAGTGATATTCTTCCCACCCCCCTTCAAGACCAACCAGTTGTACCTCCAATCCACCTACGAATTCTAGGCATACAACCAATCCCGGCCAATCAAGCAGTCGTAATCATCCATAGGGCAAGTGTGGAACTTCATGCCACACACCAACTCACACATGTGGACCTTGTTCTTGACGAAAGGCATGCCGCACTCCACCACTCCGGACACCTGCCACGCCTTGGCCGACGTCCTTGGATGACGTACAAGCTCCAAGCTTGTCACCAACATGTCGTTGAAGAAGCTATGACGCTTGACGGTGAGCGATAACATTCTTTCTAAGATTGATAATGTCACAAACTGTCCCCGGGTGGTGGCAATTCCAACATGGCCTGAAGGGTCTTCACTTGTTCACAGCTCATTTTTTGTGTGAGTTCTGAGTCTAAGCGTGAACTTTCTGGTCGTCTCACGCTATGTTTGTGGGAGTTGGACAGAGTTGTGAAAAAAATCATGTTTTGAAAGGGAATCACATGATTTTGCGTTAGTTTTTTGGCATGGACATGACTAACGAGTTATAGGGCTAGTCACAAGCTTCTCAACGTACCAAACCATGTGCAATTCGAATCACCGTAGCTCCCGCTATGTCAGCCAAAACAAAACATCCCAATCCAGCCACTCAGTTGGCGGCGTACACCATGTCGCCCACCGAGGTGCCCTCACACATCCAGGACCCATCAAAAACACCTTTCTGGAGGTGGATATGTCCCTACACAGCGTGGCGGTGCCCCTTGCACCTTTGGGGTGTGTTTTGATGAGTTAATCATCGAGTTTGGTTATGGGGATTGATGTGGTTCGAAATCTGTCCGCGAACCTGCAGTGGGAATTTCTACTGTCCCCGAGTAAAAAACTGTACTATTGAGTTTCGAACTCTGAGCCAGGATTATGGCCAAGTCTCTTAGTAACAACCGCCACTACTGGTTCCGGTCAATCTTTTCCACCGGACGCCTCGGCAGTCTTCCAGGGCTAAAACACCATATGTACATTTGTTACTCGATCCGGTGGACTCATCACGTGCCAATCCACTGGTTACGCTTTGGTCAAGCAATCCGCAAGCATGTTGCATGTGTTGCAGTGTTGCAGCACCACCTGTCCCTTCTCCACTATATCCCATGTGTAATGGTAACGCGCCTCGATGTGCTTCGTCCTCCTATGTTTTTTCGGGTTGTTGGTCAGCCAGATAGCGCCAGTGTTGTCCTCCTGTACCACCGTTGGCTCTTGCTGCACCAGGCCCAGCTCCCCCAACAGCCTTCAAAAGCCACACCACTTCCTTGACTGCTTGGGCCAACGCAATGCACTCCGACTCTACTGTGGAGGTGGCGACACACTCTTGATTTTGGCTGCACCATGAGACTGCTTTACCAAACGAGGAAGAACATGTAGAAGGACGTGGACTTCCACTCGTCCACATCGCCAGTGCAGTCTACATCCGTGTAGCAGACTAGGCGCAAAGGGTCGGACCGTCCTTTGCCTTCAAACCTCAGGCACGCGTGCCACGTCGCCTGCAGGTAGCAGAGGATGCATTTAACCGCCTTCTAGTGTAGTGGCCCTGGATTGGCCACACACCTGCTCACTTCGCCCACGACATAGGCCAAGTCTACGGCGCCATTGCCTCGATCAGTTCACGGGTCGTGGAGACCGGACTGCCAACTAGTTTGCAGTCCTCCATGTCCTACCACTTCAACACCTCGGCCACGTGTTGGGCCTATCCCAGCTAAAGTGTTTATGCGCTCCGGTTCTGCGTGATGCTCACCCCGAGGTAATACTCCAGCTCCCACATGTCTGACATCTGGAGTTTTACCGCTCAGCTGCTCTTTCAGCTACTATAGGCCCGGCAGATCTGTCGAGCACAAAATGAGGTTTTCCACTTAGAGTGTGACAATGTGATGGAACTGCTTGTCACGCCGCACGCTGTGATCCGAATCACAGCACTTGAAGCCAAGTTGTGCCATGAAGCTGTCCATCTATTGGTACCAGCATCTGGGCGATTGTTTTAGCCCGTACAAAGACTTCAGGAGCTTGCACACCTTGCCCTCCGGTGCCTCCAACCCCTCTGGCACCTCCATGTATATCATTTTATCTACGATACCATTGGGGAAGGCTGTCTTTACATCCATTTGCTTTCTGGCACTAACACTGTCGCGCTCGTTTCAAATCCAGAGTAACAAATCCAGAGCTTCCAGACTTAGACTCTAGAGAAGCAGACTGAGGGGGCAGCTGACTTTAGCAACGAGCGTGGAAGCCCGCACGCTGCATCAACAACACTGCTGTCCCAACCTGTTGCCTAGCATTTCCAGGTCCTGAGTAGACTGCAAGAATGAGGTTTGGTGAGATACTCTTCCCATACTAACCTAGGCCCTCATCGATGTGAGGCTTGTTACTCTGTCTACAAACCAATCAGGAAAATGCACTTTCTTCTGGCGTGTGGGGATTTCTCAGTGAGCCTTTGCCAGATGACCGACAACACCAAACCCGGGCGTCGTCCGTTTTTCCATAAACCTGGACCATATCGAAATATGCACGCTGTAAGTGCAGTCGTGCTGTCAGATTCAGGTAGAAAAGTCACACACGAGAGTTATGGCTGTCTAAGCTTAGGCGGACTCTATGCTACAAAGAGCAGTCGCCCATGACTGTCATTGGCATGAGCGCCGGTGGCTCCTGTTGATGGAGCAGGGAGACTAGAGTGGGAGACTCCAGACAAGGAGACTAGAGCCACGTCTCTCAAAGCAGTGCAACGTCCCCTTCATTGCTCATCGCCCGCCATCGTCAAAGTCCCCCGAGTTAGTCATTTGCACGAGCATATACACCAGCCGAGAGCTCACAGCACAAATAATTGAGACAGCACACTCGCAAATCACAACACTCTCTCATAGCCTGTGGGCACCATGTTGGTTTTTCACACATCTCTCACTTGTACTCTGCTGTGTCCTCCTGACTTGTGTACATCAGCGTGCAGATGACTGACGGCGAGACGCGGCGCTGCTGGAGTGTCGTCTGGTGGAGCCGGCGCATACTAAGGCCTACACGCAGTTTGCTGGAGCCTCCTCCCTCCAACATGCTCTGCTTCATCGACAGACCTCCTCAGCGGTTGTGCCGCCGGCAGTCACTGTCACTGCATATGCTGTCTGCACGCGTCTATCCCCGAGTCTGACTGCACTTTTGCGTTCGCAGTACCATATTATGCCTGGGGTCCAAGTTTCATGATTTTTTGGCACTGTTGGTACCGGGGATTAGCGTAGACGCTGCCTGGGTTTAGGCTGCCAAACTCCTCACTGTTGTTTTTCTAGCTGGTTCTGACTGCACGACTGCGTTCGCAACGTGCGTATTATGGCATTGCCCAGTTTTGAGATAAAACGGACGATGTCCAGGTTTTGGGCTGTCGGTCGTCTGGCAAGGCTCACCGAGAAAACCCTGCCTGCAAGAAAATAGGTCTATTTTCTGATTGCCTTAGAAACTGAGTAACAAGCTCCACAGAGTTGGGGGGGAGCTAGAATTTGTAGGGGTTTCCCATTGTTGCTAATTCTCACTTCTTAATCAGTCATTTCCATTTTTCAGCTGTTGTCTGGCGCTAACTCTGGCGCGCGCAGTTGTGAGTAAGAAACACCACAGCTGTCAGACTTAGGCTCTGGTGCATCAGACCGAGGGGGCACCTTAATCAACTAGCGTGGATTCCCACACACCGCATCAACACTGATGCCCCAACTTGCTGCTATAGGAGATTTCCAGCTTGTTATGAGAGCCAGAGCGCAACAAAAGCCGCAGAACACCGGCGAACTGGTCCAGTCAACGCTGGTGGTCCCTAGAACGCGCCCGTGCAGGGGAAATGCTGCCGGATTTTTTCCGGCAGCGTTGACCCGTCAGGTGGCGTCGTCAAAATGCTCCCGACGCGGGGGAAATGCTGCCTAATTGTTTTCGGCAGCACTGACTCCACGAAGGTGGTAGCGTTAGTGGACGCGCGGCTGGCATGCAGGACCAACGCTGGAGCGGCGTCGACGCACGCGGCGACGACACCAGGAAAGTGACTGTGCTGCTGCCAGCACGGCAGCACCAGCAGCAGCAGCACGCAGCTAGCAGCAACACGACCAGCATGCAGCTGCCACTATGGAAAGCAGCAATAGCACCAGCACAACGCGGCAGCATCAGCAAGCGGCAAGCAGCAAGCAGCAAGCAACAGCAGCCGGTAGCAGTAGCAGCAGCGGGCAGCGGCAGCAACCAGCAGCAGCAGCAGCAGCCAACAGCAGCTGTCGGCAGCAGCAACAGCAGCAGCCAACAGCAGCTTTCGTTAGCAGCAGCAGCAACAACTGCTCGTAGGTCGTTGCTTGCAGCGAGTAGTGAGCCGCGAGCAGTGAGCAACGAGATCGCTGCTCGTAGCTCGTAGCAAGGAGCAAGCTGCAAGCTTGCGGTTCGTAGCGAGCAGTGAACAGGGACGAATGAAAAAAAAAAGATAAAAAAGATCCCGCAACCTCGTAGGTGGCCATGCTACAGCAGCAGCAGTCACCACAGTCGCTACAACAGTTGTAGCAGCACCAGCAGCATGCAGCAGCTTAGTAACACCAGCGGCATCAGCTGCAACAACAACAGCAGCAATAGTTGTAGCAGTAGCGGCAGTAGCAGTAACAACATTTGCTGTAGCAGCAGCCGAAGTAGCAGTTAGAGCAGTAACAACAGTAGCAGCAACAACCCTTCAGTTGACGCAGCAGTGGTTGCAACAATAGTGCGACAGCCATTGCTGACATCAGCCATACTCAGCTGACGTCACTGCTGATGTCAATAACAAAAAAAGCTAAAGCAGCAACCCTATAGATAACGTAGTAGCAGCTGTTGACATGAGCCATCCTAGGCTGACGTCACTGCTGACATCACTGTAAACGTCACTGCTGATATCAGCAGCACAAAAAAAAGCAAGGAGGAGGGGAAACAAAGGACACAATGGCAGAGGATGAAGAGGGGTCCTCCTTCGTTGGAGGGTCCCCCTTTCCACAACAACTACAATAGTTGTAGCAGCACCAACAGTAGCTGCTGCCGCTACAACAGAAACAACAGCAGCAGTAATTGCAACAGCCATAGCAGCAGCCACAGTAGCAACAACAGGTGCAATAATTGTAGCAGCAGCCGCGACAGCAGCAGCCGCTATAGCAGTAGCAGCAACAGCCAGATCAGGAGCAGCAGCAATAGTAGCAGCAGTCAGAGCAGGAGCATCAGCAACAATAGTAGCATTAGCAGCTACTGCAGCAACATCCATAGCCGTAGTAGCAGTAGCGACCACAGCAATACCAACACCCCACAGGCTCTATCGTTGGTCATGCTGGCTTGACAGATCCGCTCGCCGCTTTGTGCCATCAGCTTGAAACGCTGACACAACAGCTAGCGACACTGTAGCCGCCGACACAGCTGCCACAGTGGCAGCCGTAGCAGTAGCATCAGCAGCCGCCGCAGCAGCCGCAACAGTAGTAGCAGCGTCAGCAAGCACCTTTTGTTCCACCCGGGTATGCGAGCTCTGCGGTATGGTATGCCACGTAGTACCTGGCGTAGCAACACACCCAGCGCCAACAACAGACATTGACATCATTCCTAGGCCCCACTCTAGGTGCCGGCCGCAGGTCGAAGGACTTCAGAATCCCACTGCCGTCGCTTGAGGCTGGCCAGCAGTTTCGGAGCTGGGAGCTAAGCTTCCAGATCTGGACACAGGGTGAGGGCCTGTGGCCTTACTACGTCCTACCCTTTGACTCCACCCAGGCCGACCAGGTATATGACGCCGATCGCGCCGCGCGTACCCTCGTCCTTGTTGTCCCTCCAGCTGCATGTCTCGCCATCAAGCCCTTTCTTGGTGACCTCACCACTGGCACACTCCCTCATCCCGCAGCAGCGTGGCATGTAGTTACACGCCCTCACCGTTTTTCCAGTGACGCCGAGACCATCCGCCTGATCCAGGATTTCAACTCCGTCTGCATGGGGGAGACCGAGACGGTCACCTCCTATTGGCGGCGCGCAGAGTACATCCGGAGCCGCCTCGAAGACGCTGCGCCACCCCCTCTTTCTGCGCTCTTGACCATCAAGCGCGGCGCCACCGACGTCTTCTCCGACGTCTTCGTCCACTACTCCCAGGAGCCGCGATGGCTGCCCAGGGTACCCTCATGCCCTGGGCATACGAGCTCTTCCTCCGCATCGAGGAGGCTCGTCAGGAGTCACATATCCATCGGACACCTCGCCTCTCCTATCATCGCCTCAGTGGCTGTTACCACCCCAGGAGCAGCAGCGTCTTCCAGTTCCTCCTCGTCTGGTAAGAAGAAGCACGAGGGTGAGAAAGGAAAGGGCCCACAACAGTAGTCTAGCGGATCCTGTGGCGGCAGCCTCGTCCGCCATAACTGTGGCCAGTCAAGACACGGGTGGTACACGTGTTCGCTTCGTACTGACGAGGCTTGCGTCATCGCCACCATGCATTGCCAGTGTAAGCGTCGGCTTGCCACCGCTGCCATGACTGTCGTTGCTCCTGCTCCATCCACGCCACTCGCGATGGCTCCACCATAGTATCTTCCGCAGCCATCCGCACCCGCTCCTCCATCACCGATGCCTTCCTTCTCCTTCCTGGACTCCGGTGCTGTCACACCGCAGTCGGTCTACTCCGTCGGACCCTCCACTCGCAAGCGTGAGTTGGAGTAGTTCATCGCACTCCAGCTTGGCCTTCCTCGCCCTCCACCCCAAGGAAGCGCGAGTTGCATCGTCGCTGGTTCCACTGCCCTACCCTGCATGACAGAGTGTGTGCTGCAGTCGTGCCATGTACCTTCGTCCACTCCATCCTCTGTCGTGCCCTTCCCACCTACTCCTCATCGTGGTGATGTCGCCTGGCTGGATGACTGGCAGTCCTTGTTTGCACCCCCGTCCACCACGTGCACGTCGCTTGCCCACTACCATGTGACTGTCAGCGACCTGGCCATACCGGTCTAGGATCTGCCAGAGACCTGGATCATGGACTCCGGGGCCACACATCACATGAAGGCCTCGCGCGAGGCCTTCAGCGTCCTCGGTCCCGTCACCAATGTCTCCGGGGTTCCGACGGGTTCTGGTCAGGTTTTACCCGTTTGTGGTGTCTGCGTTGTTCATTTCCGTGGCCCTGCTAGTGATGTCTTCGTAACTGGTGTCCTCTTCATCCCTGGCCTTGAGCTCAACCTCCTGTCTTTCACCGCTCTTGATCGTATGAGCATGGAAATTCTAAAATTGTGTGCTGTTGGCACTGTGTCGTTGCGTCCGTCAGGTCGTGGTATTTTGCATGCTACTGCCCATGGCAACTTGTGGCACGTACCGCGCTTGTCTGCTTCTACATCTCTCCCCTCCTCATCGGCTGACACTGGCCATGGGTTTATTACTAGCACACTCTATGTAGTACATACATCTCCTGCATCGCCACTTCTATCATGCCCACTCTGCCGCTGTTGACAACATGCTTCATAGGCAACCAGCCACGGGCCTTGATCCAGCCTCCTTTCCTGTGTCGTGTCCCACCGAATGCATTGATTGCGCTTAGGGGAAGATGCACCGTTCCACCTACCCCATGTCTGCCTCTCTAGCGACCGTCCCGCTTGACTTGGTTCACTCCGATGTCATGGGTCCCCTCCCGACAGAGTCAGTCAGAGAGTACGGTCGTTATGTCCTGATACTTACAGGCGACTACCCTTGCAATCGCTCAGTCTTCTGCCTTTGGCATAAGAGCGAGATTGCTCCCACCATTCAGGACTAGCTTTTCCATGCTGAGCACGAATGTGGTCGCCCTCTCTGCCACTTTTGTTCCAATTGCGGGGGTGAGTTTCTGGGGGAGACCACACTCTTCCTTGCCTCCCGTGGCGTGCATCATGAGATGTCGGCGCCTTACACGCCAGTCCAGAACAACGTCTCTGAGCGGTGGAATCGTACCATGGCCGACGCTGTTTGCACCATGCGGATCGAGTGTCGTCTCTCGAATGACTTCTAATTAGAGGCCATGACCTACATGATGTGGGTCTAGAACCGGATTCCCTACGGACCCATACCTCGTCATTCTACACCATACCAACATTGGTGTGGAGAGTGAGCTGACCTCCATCCAGCCCGCGTCTGGGACTACGTAGCCATCGTGAGGTTGCCTGCCCTGCACCACGATGGCAAGCTCGAGCCTCGCGGCCGTCCATGCACCTTCCCTGGCGTCTCGCATCAGTCAAAGACATGGCGTTCCTAGGATCCCACCCGGCCCTACATCGTCGAGTCCCGGGACACCCTCTTCTTTGAGGACCTACTTCCCCGTGACCTCGTTCGCTCCTGCGCGTCGATGTTCCTCCCATCGTGTGAGGGAGTGGTGGGTCCGTCCTCCCGCATCCGGGCGTCTCATCGTCTACACCCACAGATCCTTGTGCACCGGCTGCCCCATCCATATCCGCCAGCCCCTCAGGGCCGGCTGCCCCTTCCGTATCCGCCAGCCCCTTAGGGACGGCTGTCCCGTCCGTGTCCGCCAGCCCCTCAGGGCCAGCTGTCCCGTCCGTGTCTGCCAGCCCCTCGGGGCCGGCTGCCCCGTCCGTGTCCGCCAGTCCCTTAGGGCCGGCTGCCCCGTCTGTGTCCGCCAACCCCTTAGGGCTGGCTGCCCCGTCTGTGTCGACGCGCTACACATGTGGTCCGGGCGGGAGCCTTTGACCCAGGCCGACAGTGAGCACTCTGGCCGCCTCCTCACGCCCTCTCGCCCCTTGACCCCCTGTCACCGCACGAGGCTCCTTGCCTCCCGTCAGACCCACTTCCACAGTCGTGAGTGGGGACCTCGAAACCAAGGCACTTGGCTTGGCCACACTATTAGTCATCACTGACCTACATCCAGGGTTAGCTTTAGGCTATGCCTTGTTCCATCAAGAGCACTGGTATGCCATTGCGGCCACGCTCACGCGTATGCCACCAGGGGCGTGGGATGCGTACGCCTTAACTGTCTGCCCCACGGAGTGACTAGAGGACCCAACCAACCAATGTGAGGCTCCGGCGTCTCCCGAGGCCGCTCACTAAGAGGCTGCATGCGTCGAAAAGCTTGCCGCCATTCGACAACATCACGTCTATGAGCTCGTCAACTTCATCCCAGGCCATAAGGCCATTGACTCCAGGTGGGTTCTGCGGCAAAAGTGGAAGCCAGATGAGTCCCTGGACAAGTACAAGGCCCGTCTTATTGCCAAGGGGTTTGCTCAGGTCCCTGGGATCGTCTTCGAACAGATCTTTGCCCCGCTCGGTCAGTTCTCCACTAGCCGAGCGTTGTTCAGCCTGGTTGCATAGCATGGGTGGGAACTGCATCAGATGAATGTGATCAACACCTTTCTCTATGGCTCACTGGAGGGCAAGGAGCTCTACATGGTGCAACCTCCAGGCTTCGACGATGGCTTCGGCAAGGTTTAGAAGCTGCGAAAGGTCCTCTATGGACTGAAGTAGTCACCGCGCTGCTGGAACCAGGAGATCAGTTGTACACTTCTCAATGGCGGCCTCCTTCATAGCTTTGCCGACCCTGCGATGTTCATCAGTCCGCGATGTCAGACCCTCGTCGTTGTCCTGGTCTATGTTGATGACCTGCTCATCCCATCACTGGATGCAGTTTCCATCTAGCGGGTCAAGGACCTACTATATGTTGCCTACTAGATGAAGGACCTTGGGTGAGCACGAGTCTTTCTAGGCACGGAGCTTGAGCATGATCACTCCATGGGCATCCTGCATGTCCATCAGGCCGCCTACGTCCAGACCTTGTCCGGACGATTTGCTGAGGACCTGTCCCTCGTGCGGAGAGAATCCTCACCCATGTTGTACGATGGTCAGACGATGCTGAAGAGCTCTGATCCAGTCGTGGTGGGGGAGCCAGTATACGTGACCACGTATTTAAGCGTCATCGGGTCATTGATGTTCCTGGCGACAACGACGCATCCAGACATTTCATTCGCCGTCAGCCTCCTGGTATATTTCTCTCAAGATCGGCGTCACCTCCACTTTGAGGCCGCGATCCGAGTACTGCGCTATGTCGTCTCTACCCCACGGTGAGGCCTCATGTTCCGTCGACAATCGTCCATTGTGACAGTCGTCTGTTGACAGTGACTGGGCCGGCAGTCCGGACGGTAAGAGTCGTACTAGCGTATGACTAGTACGCTAGTACTAGCCGAATGGTTGTATCCTGGCGTAGAGGCAAGCAAGGCTGAATTGTACGTAACACTACTTAGGCTGAGTATGTGGCCCTTGGTTCTGGCGCTTGTGAGAGCGTGTGGCTACACTGCCTGTTGTCTTAGTTGCGTCAGTCAGTCCCGTACATCGCACTGCATCGTGACAATATAAGTGCCATGGCCATTATCGATAATGATGGTACGCATCACACTCGCACAAAGTACATCAATGTCGAGTATCACTATGTACAATCGTTGTTGCATGACGGCAGCATCAGCATTGTGTGGGTTGAGACAGCACGTCAGTTGGCTGAATGTTTTACCAAGGCACTGAAGCGTGACTCATTCAGGAAGGCTGTGAGTGCGGTCGGTGTGCATCCGTGAGGTTCTCTCTCTCTCTCTCACTCTCTCTCTCTCTCTCTCTCTCTCTCTCTCTCTCT
>SZWC01012432.1:18191-32088 GCA_023375785.1 Penium margaritaceum | reverse complement strand
CCCCCCCCCCCCCCTTCTTTCCGCTTGGTCTCTGTGCTCTCTGCCCGTCTATGTGCACTGCGTCTGTGAGTCATGGGAGAGTGTTAGTTTTTCACACATCTCTCACTTGTACTCTGTTGTGTCCTCCTGGCTTGTGTACATTGGCATGCAGATGACTGACGGCGAGACGCGGCGCTGCTGGAGTGTCGTCTTGTGGAGCCGACACACGCTGAGGCCTACGCGTAGTTTGCTGGAGCCTCCTCCCTCCAACGTTCTCAACTCCATCGGCAGACCTCCTCGGTGGTCGTGCCGCCGGCAGTCACTGTCACTGCGTATGCTGTTTGCACGCATCCAGCACCGTGTCTGATTGCATTGTTGCATTCGCAGCACCATATTACGCCTAGGGTCCAGTTTTCATGATTTTCGGGCATTGTTGGTACCCGGGATTAGCGTAGACACTGCCTGGGTTTAGGCAGCCATAACCCCTCACTGCTATTTTTCTAGCTGATTGCGACTGCAAGGCTGCGTTCGCAGCGTGCTTATTATGATATGGTCCAGTTTTAAGGTAAAACGGACGACGCCCAGGTTTTGGGCTGTCAGCCGTCTGGCAGGGCTCACCGAGGAAACCCTGCCTGCAATAAAATAGGTCTATTTTCTGATTGGCTTAGAAACTGAGTAACAAGCTCTACAGAGCTGGTGGGGAGCTAAAATTTAGAGGGGTCTCCCATTGTTGCTCATTCTCACTTCATAATCAGTCATTTCCAGTTTTCAGCTGTTGTCTGGCGCTAACTTTGGCGCTTGCAGTTCTGAGTAACAAACACCAAAGCTCTCAGACTTAGGCTCTGGTGCAGTAGACTGAGGGGGCAACTAGCGTGGGTTCCCTCATTCTACATCAACAACGCTGCTTTCCCAACGTGCTACTATAGGAGATTTCTAGCTCACTAGTGTATATATACGTACAGAGGTCATACATGGATATTGCACGACACAATTCAGGCTCTCTCATTGTCGCATGCCCCACGAGTCCAACAAGTCACACATAGAGTGAGGGCATACATGAGGCAGAACAGGGTGAGGGAGCTCACAGATACAAGACAATACACTCATGAATGTAGACCAATTAAACTAACAGCCCTTTGAATGATGCATGCTTGATGACCTTGGTCAAGAAATCAACGAGTTGTTGCATAGTCCCGACCCACATAATGCGGATGTTGTCCTCACACAACAAAGTGTGCACATACTGATACTCCACATTGATGTGTAGTGTACACGTGTGATGAATGTCATCGTTGTCTACAATGGCGGTGACACTCTCATTGTCACAATATAGAGTGATGGGCGATGCAGGCTGATGAAACTCGCACTACAGATGATGGAGCCACACACTCTCGCATGCACCAGTGTCCAATATCCCTTACTCCGCCTCTGTAATACTCCGTGCAATGCACCTCTGCTTTCTACTATGCCAGAATACAGATGTACTTCCAACAAGGAAGATCCATCGAGTGAGGCTCTTGCCATCTGCGCTTCCAGCCCTGCCACTATTCGTATAGCCTCAGAGACTACAGACGGCTGGTGGCGGAATGTCAGTCCATGACGTCCATGACGTATCACACCTTGCAAATCGCTGCATCTAGGTGTAGCTGGTGTAGAGATTGAGAGAATTGCGCTAGTAGCTTCACGAAAAAAGCAATGTCTGGCCGTGTGGTGGTGGCGAGGAACATGAGTGACCCAATGACACAAAAAAAGGTAGTCACATCCACACTCTCATCCAGTTTGTCAGCATCAGAAGCTTTTAGCTTGATCTGGCCATGTGGGGGTATGGGAGTGGATACACTAGGTATGGTGGACAAGAGGTCTGTAAAGTTCTCAGCCAACGTCTGCACGTAGGCTGCCTGATGCACACAGACAATGCTGTGGGCACGGTTGCACTCAACTTCAATGCCCAGAAACACCTGTGCACATCTAATATCTTTCATCTTGCATGTGGACGGCATCAAATCCTTCGCTCGCTGGACGGCGGCGAGGTCAGGGGACGCGATGAGAAATTCGTCCACATAGACGAGTACAATGAAAAGGTGGTGCTCACTAGGGTGAAGAAGAAAGCCGGATTTGCGATGTTATGCATCAAGCCACCCTTCAAGAGGGTATGGCTGATCTCAATGTTCCAGCACCTGGGCGACTGCTGAAGGCCATAGAGGGCCTTCTATAGTTGCCAAACATGACTAGCGCCATCCTCAAAACCTGGGGGCTGGACCATGTAGAGCTCCTCACCATCGAGAGCGCCATGCAAGACGGCATTGCTCACATCCATCTGATGAAGCTCCCAGCCATGCTGAAGAGCACGCGATTGGTGGTGAAACTGCCAACTGGCACAAAAACCTGGTTGAAGTCTACTCCTGGTACCTGTGCAAAGCCTTTGGTGGTTATCCGGGCATTGTACTTGTCCAGCCTTCCATCTGGCTTCCACTTGCTAAGGAAAACCCACTTGGCCCCAATGCCTTTATGGCCTGGGGGCAGGTGGACCAGCTCGTACACAGCATGCTCATTGATAGCAGCTAGTTCCTCCTTGCACGAAGCTTCCCCCTTGGGTAGCATAAGGTACGGCCCTGGCCTCACGGAGGCTCTATGCATCGGCTTTCTGTAGAGACATCCTGGTTTTCAATGGACGAGCAGTGCCAGGACCAGTTGGAGCTTTTTCTCGTTGTTGCGACAACGAGAAAAAGACAACACATCAATGCTCCTGAGGAATCAGGACATAACCCTGTGTGGATTCACGATGAACGTCCGTTGTGACGACGTCAAGGGCACTTAGACCCAAGGCCTTCATCCCTGGGTCCCCACTCACAATAGTGTGAGAAGGGGGCATGGGACGTAGGGTAGCGGACGGAGGCGGCCGAACGATGGCACAACGCATGCCTGATGGAGATACTGGGATGCGTGGACAAAGACGAGGAGTGGATGTGCCGTGGTCGAGGAAGCAAGGGCATGATGGGTCATCATACTAGTCGGACCGTCACAGGAAAACTCCTCAATTGGTCAACTGAGGCAGCGACTGGAGTGATTGCATCCGTCACCTGGGTGGTGAAGTCCGCAGCCAAAGAAGTGGACTCAGTCACTTGGTCGGCAGTGTCAGCGGCAGGAGAGGTAGAATCAGTTGCCTCGTCCATGGTGTTAGCCTCCAAAGAGGCGGATTCAAATGCGTGGTAAGCACCCTGAGGAACAGACTGAGATGGGGACTCTGGTACTATGGAACTGTATGGTGTGCATGGAGGCATAGGTGACTCGGTGGGACCAGGGACTCTAGAAAGCGACGGACAGGGAGAAACACTGTGCACTGGTGGAGAGTCTCTCCCATGCGATGGCGGCGACAGGCCCAAAAGGTTCCCAGCATGGACAAAAGGAAGATCGCGTGAAAAAATCTCCTCAAGGAACAGGGCATCACACGACTTGATGATGTGATGCCGGATAAGATCCTGGAACCTCTAGGCCTTTGACTCACGAGACACCCCAAGAAAGGTACTGAGTCAACCACGGGGAGCCAACTTGCCATCCCGTTGGCCTTCTGGGAGCCAGACGCTGGCTATGCAACCCCAGATGCGCGCATGATGAATATCTGCATGCTGCCCATACCAATACCGGTAGGGAGTGACAGGACAGGGCAAGGGACCGCGTGGAATTATGTTCCAAATTCAGGTCATGTATGACATGGCCTCGAAGAAGACATCCTCGGATACGCAAGAATCATTGCGAATAGTGCGGACTGCATCAGCCATGGTGCAGTTCCAGCGCTTAGAGACACCATCCACCTTGATAAAAATGGAAGTGGCAAAGGGGATGACCACACTCGTGCTCTGTGGCTTGGAGCCAATCACGAAGTGTAGCCGCTGTATCACTCTTCTGTCGAAGGCAAAATACCCATAAAAAGCGAGAGTAGTCGTCATTGAGGGTGAGAGCGTAACGACCATGCTCCACAACAAACTTGACAGGTAATGGAACCATGAGGTCAGAATGGACCAGCACAAGCAGGTGGGAAGCGCAGGAAGATCTACTGCATCCCTTTGGTCCACGTAATAACAGAGCAAACGTCCACGTGCTTTCATACCAAATGTGAACCGAGGGGCACCCGGCGTGACAGTCACACGCCGAGGTCTTGGGATAAACCTCCCACCCTTGACCCCTTGGTGTGTCTGGCCAACCCTTGAGATGCTGCACGACCCTCTCCTCGCACCCTTTTCCGCTGCTAGTGACCGATGTTCCCGCCATGCAACTCTCCTGGTGGCGTTTGCACCAAGGTGCGCTACAGAATACTCATAGGATTGAATGGATGCGTGTGAGGTAATTCTTGGAGTAGAAGGACTGTTGGGGAATGAAATAATAAGACATAATTTATCAATCATACTTGATAAATTAGTACAAGGAAATGTATAAAGTTTCTGGGTAAGATTGGCATGCCTAGAACAACCCCTAGGCTTCCTTATGTACCACCCCTTATGAGCCAGCCGAGAGCCCCTCGGCGCTTCAAAGCCCTCTGCTGAGGTTCAGTCACAAAAATGTAACATGCATCATGTAGTACAGATTGCGAGCTTTCCAACGCACCAGAAAACACCTCAATCCATGGAGAAACGGCTAAGTTATGGCCGTTTGAGTGCTCCACGTGTGACTGCCGTTGGCAACACCGCCAGCGGGGGTCACGTCCGCCCGAAGCGCCCTTGTCTGTGAATGGAGCTCCAGACGCCATCCCGAAGCACCAATGGACCCCAATTAACATTGCCTCATTGGCTAAGCATCCATCCAGGGGCGCTTCAGCTGTAGTGGGCAAGAAAGTCGCTCTGTCATGCTTGGGATTGAACCGGTACGTCTCCTGTTTTCCACCTCCCACCTTGGGAGGTGCGCCTCCCACCTTTGCACGGTTGTATCTTTCTTGTCCCTGCACCAAATGACTGGGTTCTTGGGTCCATTCCACACGGTTTTTCATGTAGAATACAATGGTAGCATAAATAATCTGATGTTAGCATGATGACGTAATCAGCACCTCGACCGGCGACTTCCATAACAAAGGTCATTCCAATAAACAGAATTTTCTAGCCGTAAAAGACAATAAATCAATTTTTTTTGGGATACATAAGAAAAATGAGCACAATGAGTGCTTTCCATGTATATTTTTTGCCAGAATTGTTTGTCACAACCGGAACCATGGCGGCAGCAGCATACAACCAGGCATATCTCATGGAGGATATCTGGCGTGTTCTTGAGGAGTTGCGCCAAGAGACCCAGCAGCTGCGTGCGGAGGTTGAGGCGAGGTACTTTGGCCAAGGGAGTAATGTGTTGGGGGTGTCACATTGGCATCCGCACCTGCCTTTTGATAGCCCAAGCCGAAGGAGTCAGAATTGTACACCGGCAAGGACAGTGCGCGAGAGTGGCTCTTCACGGTGAACTAGTACTTCACGAAGTTGGGTGTCCCAGAGGAAGAAGATGCCACAAGACTGAAGTATGCACCTACAATGCTCTGGTGAATGGCGATGCAGTGGTGGTCGGCATTGTGCCGGCGGAATGCCGTTGGGTTGCCGGACAGGCTGGAGGCCGCGAAATAGCTTCAGCCACTGTTCATTGTACCGTTGGGATGGGAAGTAGAGCTTGGTGCACGGGTGTTGAAGTAGAACCCAGAGACGTGGGAGCAGTTTGAGACGATGATTCAGGTGTGTTTTGACCTCCTCGTCAGCAGCCGGGTCGCACGTGACAAAATCAGATACGTCAAGCAAGGCGGATTGGTCAAGGACCACACCACACACTTCATGGCTTTGGTGGCGTAGATCAAAGACCTCTTGGATGCGGAGGCATACGACCGATACCATGATTGGCCTGAAGCCACACGTCCAAGGTGAACTCGCGTTGCTCGGGTTGTGGACCTTCACGGAGCTAGTTTTGGCGGCGGAGCGCATTAATGCGGTAAGCTACAATGCGCGCCGGACCAGCTACATAACACAACCACGGGTGGAGCAGCTGGGTCAGGCTGTCCTCATGGAGGTGGATGCAATCCAAGCGGGACAGTGGGACGCGGATGGATAGCAAGGACCGAGAGGCAAGTGGTGGGCTTGTGGTGAGGAGTGTGATCGCAAGTGGGACTGCCCCAAGCGCAAGGCACAACAAGGAAACGGGCAACAACAGTGAAAAGAGGACGACCAATTTCTGTGATTCTTTTGTTTGCAAGGGACAGCACCAGCCCTGAAAAGATTTTTCTGATAAAGGAGTTGCCTCAAGTGTTGTTGCAAAATGAAGGTGAGACCCGGCAGTTTCCAGGGATCATCCTAGAGCTGGTTCTTGAGATTTTGGAGGGTTGTTTCAAGGGTCGGAGGAAGCTACACGGTCTGTTGGCAACTTCTGCTGTTGCAATTGTTGCTGATCACGCACGTCTCTTGCACACTGAGGCTCATCTTCTTCCTACTGTGGCACATCCCCACTGCCACCACCGTCAACAAGAGAGAGCCCAGGACGGCCATAGAAGTCGTCATTGCTGTCGGCTGTTTCCCTGGCACTCTCTAGCGCCTTCGCACGCTGGTGAGGCTCAAATAGTTGGTTCCATGACACCGGCTTGGATGTTGTGCCCCACGAATCACCCAGTCTGTTTAACAGACAAACATCCACAGGCTTCCAGTCATTTGGTGGATGTGGAAACTGTGGCACGCCAAGGGATTCAACTGCAAGTGGTGGCACATTCTTGCATGCCCCAACATTCCTCTTGTTTTCACCAAAGTGACTCCTTCTCCTGTTACACATGCCAATGAGGATGATGCCGTAGGACCCGTAGAAGAATCTGGGCTTCTTTGATGGCGTTGGGATGAGGCGGAAGGGGCGGGATAAGGCTAGGGTGAACAGGTCGCCATGGAGCCAGCCGGACAGAGGGGAGTTGAATTCTGGGCTCAAAAAGTGCAAACACGTCGCATCTAACATTGATGATGGGAGCATGGAAGAGCTCCATCCGGAAGACGACATGGTAGTGAGGGCTCTCTTGGGAGCCATAGTGGAGCAGGAGAAGCTGCCTAGGTTGCGGAGGCCTCTTGGCTGTTGTTTAAGTGCTAAACAATGACAAACTACAAATGGCAGTATTATCATACTACAAGGCCAAGCAAGGCTTGACGCAAGAGAGCTCGGCATTGACTGAGAGTGTCAAAAACGTGGGGGAGGGGAGGTAGACCGAGAGCTTCACAAACCTGGGACCATGTTCGTGAAGGTTTTTTTTTTCCAATTTTCTTACCTAATATTGACTAAATATTAATATTTCTAGAAGTAACGATGTTACAGCCATAGATCATCCAAAGTGCCATGTGGGAACCTCAGTTTTCAGCATGATAACCTGACTTTGAGCACATCAAAACCACTCCAGCTTTGTTGGATAATTCATCCCTACATGAACCAATGAGGTTGTTTGATTGGCTCGTTAAAAACTCCTTGTGGCTACATACGATGTACTCAACTGCATGGGTGTGCACGTGAGTCTTGAACCAGATACCAAATGTCTTTTGTATTCCCTCCCTCTCCCCTTCCATGCACGGACCTTGCTTCAGACAGTCGGTGTCCACGTTTACAGAAGATTGGCCAAACTGCCACATCGGGGCCCCATCACCATGGACCGCGGTGCCGTGACTGCGGTGGTTTGACCACATTGGGACCCCGGGAAAATATGGCCTGTAGTGCGCCATGGCAAGTATTTACATTGTGTGCTTGTCACACAGCATAAATCAGCTATGTTTTTACTGTTCTCACATCTATCTTGCAAGTTTGTCACCAGAATAGAATGCATTGGCACATCAGCAACAACAAGGCTATGAAGCTTCATAGAATATCCTCAGATGGTTTGCAGGGATGAGGTGCAGACGAGAAGACATGTTGAGAAACTAGGAAAAGTGTACTTTGATGACAATTGCTAGAACTGTGTAGCTCATTAATGAAATAATGAAGAATACTTGGTGTCTTGTGCGTCCCGATCAAGCGGCACGTGCGATGCCATGTTGCGAGGGGTAAAATTGAGAAAATACACCAAGAATTTGAGGGTTTTGAGAACATCAAGGCGTGGTTTTGTAATGTCTAGCATTACCGAGAGACGTCGTACAAATAGTACCGAACATCGATGTAAATTGTGATAATTCTGTCAAAATTCCTGGAAAGTAGACGAACCTTCGGGAACGGAGCACCGGAGGTCGGGGCAGGTGCCCCAAATGCCCTCGACTGATCAGCCTAAAAATCCCGAAGAAAACGCGCAGTGGGCCACAAATGTAATGAAAAAGTTACCTATGCATGGGGTTTAGGGACTCCTTTATCTTGGCGCACATCAAAGTATGCCTCATTCTTGTTTATGCTATTTTATGCATGTGTTACGCCAAGGGAAACATGGGCGGCTTACATGGATGAGGTGTGGAGCACAAGACGATTCGAGGAATTGGGACAGCTCGATCATTTGTATTGAGCAGTGTACTCCAATGACAAGTGTAAATTTTTCTTAGCGTATGCATAGAGTAACGAGAACCACAATGAGACATACGTTGGGCCTTGTGCACTCTAATCAAGCAACGAGTGCGACGCCATGTTGTGAGTATTGCTTCAATAAACTTGGCGAAGAATCTGGGGGGTTTTGAGAATATCGAGGCAATATTTTATAAAGTTCTAGCGCCAGTGAGGAGTCGATTGAACATTGAAAATTTGATACGGTTTTTGACATTTATTCATGCCATTCTAGGAAGTGGTCAAATGTGTCAGAACCTTCGAGAAAAGAACACCGGAGGTCATGGTAGGTAGGCTTTCAGTAAGAAAATTTGCCCTCGGCCAAACGGTGTAATCCCCCTGAGGTCGACGCGTAGTGGGCCGCGAATGTAAGGAAAGAAATGCCTACTCGTGTAGTTTAGAGACTTGTGTACATCTGGGAAATAACAGTTCCCATCCCTGTAGTCGTGACATCTCAATGTGTTAGAAAACGTAGGCTGGTGACGCCTATAGAAAATGCCAATCAGATTATCGACATCATCATCGATGATGCCGATAATCGATGATGATGATCGATGATGATCATCGATCATCAATCATCGATGATCGATGATCATCGATGATGGATGATCATCGATCATCAATCATCGATGATCGATGATCATCGATGATCGATGATGATCATCAATGATCATCGATCATTGATGATCTTCAGAATTTGTCATGAGACTCCTAGGCATCATGCACATTGTCGTTGCCATGCCACTTGACTAGTTACTTGATCATTTTCCATGGAGCCAATTTCAGAGGATGTCCTAAATTACGTACTCCATATCCCCTTCCACTTGGATTGGAAGTGGAGGAGCGACATCTCTACCAGGGAGTCTCTTGCTAGGGCCTCGGTAGGGCTGGAGCTTGCTCATGTGGAAAATCGGATGGATCTCCATGCGGCCTGGTAGGCAAAGTCGAGCAACAACCAGATTTTTCATTCGCTCAATCTCAAACGGGCCAAACCACCAGAATTTGAGATTTGGAGAGTCTCATCTTTGTAGCTTGATATTTGTTGAGGTAAGACGCAGTTATGAGCATTTAATACGACGTCATTGCGATGTTGGTTTGCTGCTTGCTTCATCCTTACTTGTCTCTTTGCAACGGTCTGTCATGTTTCTTCCCGAACACTTGAGAATTCCTGTCAGTGGATGTCAACTGTGGGAACAATACTTCGGCTTTGTAGACCCACTAGTGTCAGGAGAAGCTCATTGCAATCCGGTGGAAGTCGTCGAGTTGTATTGGAGTTTGGCTGCCATCAAGTTTGCCATCCAGTCAGTGTCTAATTGGTCCGCTCAATCGGCCTGTCCATTTGAGAATGGGATGGGGTTGAAAGCTGGATCCGACTGTCGTTATGCGTCATCAGTTCACACCAAAAGTGGCTATTGAAGCAGCCATCTTTGTTGCTGATGATGGTACATGGCACCGTGTAGCTGCATGATCTGATGTAGAAACATCTACACTCTTCCTTCTGCTGTGACTGTAGTTGTCGTTGGGATCAATTATGAAAATTTGGAAAATCTTCCCACCAAAACCAAGATAACTTCAAATCCCTCTTGATGAATGGTAGCCCTGTCACAAAGTTCATGTTGATGTCGACCCATGGCTCCATCGGGGTTGCATGTGTGCCTTCCTTGACATTTCCCTGGGATCGAAGGCCTAGCTCTTTTGGGACGCCGATCGCCATCACATTATCGAGTATTGAGACACTCTCTTCTTTGAGGCTCTAACCTTGTGTGACCTGTCCAAGATTCTGTCACTCGCCCCCGACAAAATTCCGACTTGTGTCGCTTCTTAATGGATGGGGGTGTCTACTCCTGCGCAAGAGAGTGTCCGAGCATCCTCATCTATGGTCTGGTATCTAGATGCTAACGATCTAGCCAACGATCTTTCTATGGGTCCAGAAGCCTCTTCGGTTCCCTATAGCACTCAAGATCCTATGTCTGCGCCAGTCCTCTCTGGCACACCTTATCCCATTCTAGCGTTAGGCCCCTCTGGCACACCTAAATCCACGTCAGCGTCAGTTTCCTCTGGCACATTTGGTCCAATGCATGTGTCCGTTTTCACTGGCACACATGATCATGCACCAGTGAAAATATCTCCAGTTGCACCTATCCATTATTCTCTTGCATCCTTTCCCATTCCCTGCAAGGCAAGAGTCCCTATAGTTGTGGCCTTTCAAATGCTATGTAGCCCAAGGTGACCGGCATCGGGCTACTCTTGCGAGCCTGGTAGCCGTCATCGACCACTGGCCTCTAGGTCTTAGCGGACAACTGATTTAGCGCCTAGAAACCCAACTTGTAGAGTTTATAGTAGTGATCCTGGTACGAATTCTATTGGATTGAGTTTCCCAGTCGACTACATTGTGGTGCATTTACCGTGCCATGTAGGCCACGAGTTGGTCCCCCCTGAGTTCTCTGCCGCTTGCGATTTCGTAGTTGATCTTGCTGTGGTATGACCAAGCCTAGAGGCGTACGTTCTGGTCACTCGGAGCTCTCCCTCAACGAAGCTAGATCGAAGCACTACGAAGGAGGCAATTTTGGCACACGACACATAATTATGGCATGCTCCTTGTGAGGATGAGTTGAGAGCCATCCTTGTGCATGATGTATATGAGCTTGTTGACCTCCCGCCTTGGTGTAAGATTGTATACGCCAAGTGGGTCTTTCATAAGAAGGTGAAGCCGGACGTCTCACTAAATTGCTACTAGACCTACTTGACTGCCAAGGAGTTCTTACGGGTTGAGGGTGTGGATTTCACTGACACTTCACACCGGTTGGTCGTATGACGACCGCTCGTGCCTTGTTTAGGGTTGTTGCTCACCACGACTGGGAGCTACACCGGATGAATGTGTACGAGTTCCTCCATTGAACTCTAGAGAGGGAGATCTACATGATTCTTCCAGTAGGCTTTGAGGTCAGCGACAAGGCCTAGCGCTTGCACAAGGCCTTGTACAGCGTGGAGCTATCCCCGCGGTGCTGGTGCCTGGAGGTCACTGGCACACTTACATGTGACGGCTACGTGCACAGTGATGCTGGCCCATCCCTCTTTCTGAAAAGGGCAGCTTAGATCCTCGCAGTCATCCTGGTCTATGTAGATGACCTTCTAGTCGCGTCTCCTTCAATGGAAGCCGTGAAGGAGGACAAGGATAGGATGAGGGACCTTGGTCGTGCAGCTGTCTCCCGTGGGATGGATATCGTACGTGATCGCTTATGTCCGACACTGTTGCTGTATCAGGCATGTTACACCCGCATTGTGGAGAAGCAGTTTGCTCACTTCCTTATTGTAATTCCCAAAGCCTCCACTCATATCAAACCTGAAGGGCAGGACACCCTCAAAGTGGATGATCCAGCACATCCAGGAGAAACAGTGGACGTGACCTTGTACTTGTGCCTCAAAGGCTCCCTGATGTACTTGGTGACGACCACTCGACCCGACATGACCTTCGTTGTAAACCTTCTTGCATAGTTCTTACCGTGTCCTCGGATGAGCGCCCTCCACACGGTTGTTTAAGTGGTGCGGTACGTGGTTTCCACACCGCACCTCGGACTCTACTTTTCACAATAGTGTTCATTGGCCGTTGACGTCTATATAGACAATGACTGGGTTTGGAGTCCTGATGGGCGCAGTCAGACAGGCCATGTGTTCCTACAGGATGGTACCGCTCCATCGTAGGGCAATGGAAAGCAAGGTTGCATTGCATGTAGCTCCTCAAAGGTTGATGATGTTGTGCTGGGGGCTGGGGCTACTGAAGCGGTGTGGCTGTAATGTCTATTTTGTGAGTTGCGTCAGTCTGTGCTTTGTGTCCTTCTTCGTTGTGCTCTTGCCATTGCAAATAAATTTGGTGTGTTCTATGCCCGCATGGAACACATTGCTGTTGAGCATAATTTTGTGCATGATCTTGTTGAGCGACAAGTGATCGCTGTTATCTAGATCGGCACGGACATGTAGCGGGCTGCCTTCCTGACCAAGGCACTGACTAGCAGAAAGTTCATGGTGACCAGTCATTCTGCCGAGCTTCGTCCATTACCTCATGTTGGCTGAGAGCTGGGTGCGTGATTAGGGATTGTTGAGCATCTCGTTGTGCACATGTGTCAGTCCTGCACGTGTATGGACATGCGTACCATTGGGGAGTGTTATAATGTGAGCCATCCCCGTCTAACTGTACAAGTTACTTTAACCACTCGGTCGTGTCCATGCTCATGCAGATCACTGATATGGACCCAACAGGCACCTAAGCACCAACAGTTGGTGATCCCACCCACCAACAGATCCTAATTAGCTGTTACGACATCCCGGATGCTTGTTGGGGTGCTCTACAGTTTTTCTGTAATCGTTAGAGTTTTCTCAGTGGACCAACTCTTGAACCTGGTTTGCATCGGTGCCAAATGTCGCGTGGGCCGGCCTCTCCACATGGCTTGAGCGGGTCCCTGGCTTGTGGGGGGTTGACCAGGACAGGTGGAGGGTCGGAGACCCTCAATCAGCGCGATTTTGGCCTCACGGCCCAAGATTTCCGTACTATTAATTACATTTCTATCAAAACCAGTGTTGACCTGGCCACCCCGAACCCTGGCACATCGATGTCCACCCCGGCATATCGATGTGACTCCCCCCCGCCCCCCCCACATCGGCCACCTCAGAACCACGGGCTTCACAGGGTTCGAAACAGTGTTTGTCTTGCTTGTCCTGGGATTCCTATGAACACTAATTGCCCTCTTTTTTGCTGATGCAGTCTTGGATCATCTCCTTAGTCGCTCGGAATTACGTTATTTGCTTGGTCAGCCGCGCTGTGTCATCGCTGGCAGATAGCGACGTGTGAGCAACGGTTGTCCAGGGCTCTGCCAGCTAGCGATTCAGTTTTGACAGTCCGCCCCTAAATCCTGATCGAGTCTTCATCACTAACTTTTTGTTGTTGAAAGTGCAAACCATTGAACTACGAGCTAAACGACTGACGTTTGCTGTCCTACTTCATTTTTTAGGTTTGGAGTTGGAAGGTCAAACGTTGCTGGCCAGAGTTTGGACGAGGAGTTGCGGAAAAGGAATTTTGGAAATCAATTTTCACATTTCGACCTTTGATATCGGAAGTTTGAAATCTGAAGTTTTGACTCTGACTTTGAAATTCGAGACTCGTGGCTCGATTTTGAAATTTGTCGTCTGGGCTTCCACTTCTAGAGTTCGTGTGTGAAACACGAACAATTCAGGTTTGAGGAAGATAGTCATTTCCATTGATCATGCAAACCGTTATTGATACTAGTTGTTTAAAGATAATGTCGTATTCAAACCGGGCGAAATTTGTTTGGGGGGGGGGGTCGGGTCGTCCCACATTTCCGGAAGAGGTGCTTGCTGACTCGCCGAGTCAGACCTGGTCGGTCGGCGGGAGGGGGGGTGG
>SZWC01012431.1:69469-80889 GCA_023375785.1 Penium margaritaceum | reverse complement strand
GGGAGGGGGGGGAGGGGGGCTTTGGGGTGGAACAACCCTGTTAGAGCCATAGGTTTATGGCATAAATCACATTTCTACAGCCGTTTCTGTTTTTTTTCTTATTTGGATGACATCTGCTAACTTGCTTTAATCAAAGCTTCCTGTCGTCTTGCAAGGTGGGCATGGTAATGGAGGAGGAAACTGCAACCAAAAGTAAAACATAACATTGCAGCTGAACCTGAGTACCTTTTCATGGACATTACAATAAAATTAAGTGACATGAAAAAGGATGAGGAAGAAAATGAAGTCAAAAACAATGATGATGACCAAAAATATAACAAGGACAGTGATGATGACAATGACCACAATGTGGCAATGACGGCAATGACGATGATAATGAAAAGATGACAATGACAAGGACACAAACAATGACGGTGACAACAACTTGGACAACAATGATGACGGTGACGGCAAAACCAACAAAAATGATGATGATGATGATGATGATGATGATGATGATGATGATGATGATGATGATGAGGATGATGATGATGACGATGATGATGACGAGGATGATGATGATGATGATAATGATGATGATGATGATGATGATGATGATGATGATGATGACGATGATGATGATGATGATGATGGTGATGATGATGATGAAAATGAAGAAAAAGAGTACGGCGTTGGCAGAAGAAACGATGGAGACAAAGAAGAAAATGACACTGACGATCATTCCAAAGATGGTGCCAATGATGATGGTAATGATGACAATGATGACAATGAAAATGACAAAGATGACACCGAGATGATGACGACAACAATGACGATAACAAAAACAATGAAAACGTTGACAACGAAGACAAGGAAAATAGTGATAAAGACAATTTCAACAGCGGCGACGACGAGGATGATGATGCCGATGATGAAAGCAACTACACGAAATCATCTGAATAGGGCTGAACTGGAATGAAACCATACCCAAAACTGACTTTGAGCTGAGCTGACCTTTTGAATGTTTGTCAGTTTTGCACTGAAGTGAAACCAAATTGAATCTAGTGGCGGAATAGGATGTGAGCTGAAACTGATAAAATCTTCATGAAACTAGAACTTAGGGCTGAAATTGAGAGTTACATTATTGATTTGCATGATGACCATAAAAAAAAAAAAAAAAAAAAAACAGAGATGCTGATGAAGATGATGGAAACGACGCTAACAATGACGGCGGCAATGGTGAAAACAATGACAATGATGCCGTTGACAAGGATGAAGACAATGATGGTGATGATGAAAAAAACGACAATGACAATAATGGCACTCGTGACAACAATGATGGGGAAGATAAAGACAATGAAAAGGACGATGATGGATGAAAACGTTGACAATGGCAAGGACGATGGCAATGGTGGCAGTGATGACGGCTATGAGGATGATGATTGCAATGACTACGGCAATGACAATGATAACAATGACCACAATGGTAGCGATGAGGATGAAGAAAACAATGGCCCCAAAGATGATGATGATGACGATGACAATGATTTCAGTGACAACCAACATGACAGCGAGGGCAAAGACAGTGGCAGTATTATGATGAAGATGATGATGAAGGCAACACCAGCAATGATGAAAACAATGATAACGATAAAAATGGAAAAAAAAAAAAAACAACAGTGAGGATGAAGAAAACAATGAAAATGATAACAGTCATGATGAAAATGATGACAATGATGACCGCGATGAATGTTGAGACAAGGCGACTTGAGCACATTTACAACAGAAATGAGAAGGTCACAGCTTATGAGCAACGATGAGAAAGGATTGAGAGGAGGCCAAGGAAAGTGAGGAAAATGAGGCTGACAACAACCACGATGAAAAGAACATTCAAGACAATGATTTTTTTTGTTATCACAATGAGAATTTGATGATGAAAAGGACTATGGTCCTTGGCATCATCAAATGAGAGTGCGTCTCAGGAATATGTTGCATTTTGAGACCCTTACATCAATGCAAGAGTGTGCTTCCCGAGTCGCCTGAGTAGGCGACCCGGGAACTGTCCTACAACCGAGAGTGCAACTTGATGGAGGGTCACCAAATGAGTCTGAGACTTAGGAAAACAATGTTTTTGGAGGAGCAAATCAAAGAGAATGACGGCCAAGATAACCATGATGACGATGATGGCAACAATGAAAATGACATGGCCGATGGCAATGATGACGCCAACGACAACAAAGCTGATGAAAACAACGAGAGTGGTGGCAAGAATGACAGTGACAATGAGAAATGCGTTGATTAGGATGGCAATGCTTACAACCACAATAATTCATGAATGGACTAGGCTATTGAGCTCGGCATTCTGTTCAAACTGGTGTTTTTTTCATGATCATGGCCAGTCTTAGCAATGTGGGAAGTGCATGGCAGAAATGAAGGGGGCACGCATCACATTCTTTGACTACACGTCTTTTTCAGCCAATTTCTACCCCCAGTAGTACACAACCATCTCTTCAATGTTCCTTTGCCTAGGTAAATTGCCATATGCTTAGTAGCATTATGAAATTTCTCTTTGGAAGCAGTTAACCCTAAGACTTGTGAAACAAAGTAGAATGATTTGTAGAACATATTAGGAACAAATTGCATGAGTGCAAGGCTCCAAAAAAGGAGGCTAGGGTTCAGGTCCCATATGGGGAAACTTCAACTAGGCCACATTTTGACCAGGCTGGCCAGGGCTTGAGGTCCAAATCTGGCAACTGCCCAGGGGACCTACGATGCCTATAGAATGGAAAAGCTCATTACAACCCCATCACCAAAAAAAAAGGAAGAAAAAGAAGTAAATGAAAAAACAAATGAAAGAAGAAAAGTAGACTCTGGAGCACTGGGCTCAGAGAGTGCTGGGAGCCTTGGCCAAGCGTCCATTCCCAGCCAGTGTGCGGCCATCCGCCTATACTGTGTCATGAATGTTGGGGCAAAGGCAGCCTTCCCTATCGGGGTGGCGCCGTTAGCTCCAAGGGGGCGGGTGCGACTATGGTCCTCCCAACAACACTTTTTCCCAAGTTGCACACTCATTTAGAGCCCCTCCATGAAGTCGCAATCTCAGTTGCAACGCAGTTCCCAATTCAGCTACAGAGGCTCTCTCTTGGATACATCGCATACATACTTTGTTCACTGGCACCTCCTGTCAGCACTCTTGTTCACTGCTCTCTACCTGAAACTGAATACGAAGTGAAAGAATTCACTTAAAACCAAGAGATCTCCTAAGTTCTAACTGGAAAAAAATGAATCAGTTCTGAAACAAGAACAAAGCTGGACACTACACTGCACATTAGATTGAGCTAGAACAGAAACTGAAGCTGGACGTCAAGTATGAACTAAAGCTGGAGAAAACTGAAACTAAACTAGATTCAATCAATGAAACTCAAGCAGAGCTCAGATGGAGCTGACACAGAACTGAACGTGGGTCCAATTGTGAGTTGAGAATGAATTCACACCTCAAACAGAAAGAGGACCTCAGATGGGCACTGATACTGAAACCTAAACGGGAGCTGCACTGTAGCTGAAAGTGGAGGTAGAGCAGGTAGAGGTGGAGCAGGCGGAGGTAGAGCAGGTGGAGCCTCGAGCCTCTTTGGGACTGAGAGGCTGGGATTTTGGCTGACTCAAAACCGGAGAAACACCCCTCCATATTCACATCGCAGGCATACATTATCCCCTACAACCCAAATCAAACCCCTACATTCCCTCACCTCAACACTCGCGCATACGAAGTAGGGTCACCAAGTTCCCATCTCAAGCCTCTCTTAAATGAGGGGGCCTGAATCTTCTCAAACAGAAAATTGGAAAACCTCATCCATACGCATGTCGCATGCAAACATGAACTCAAAGAAACCAACTCCTGCGCATACAATCACTCTCTTCAGCTCTTGAGCATACAATGTAGGGTCTCCATGCGCTCATCTCAAGCCTCTCTGAGACTAAAGGGTTAGGATATCGCCCCACTTAAAACCAGAATAACTTGTCTAAATGCACGTTGTACGCTAACATGAATGACAAGAACCAAACTCCCACCTAGAATTGCTCTCATCTGCTCTTCAGCATACAGTGTATGATCTCCAGATGCACGTCTTGATTCTCTCTGAGAAAAATAGGCCAGAACTTTGGCCGACTTGAAACCAGAAAAACTCGTCATCACCCAAGAACCCGACTGTTCCACCTATAATCAGTCTCCTCTGCTCTTGAGCATAAAACATAGGATCTTCATATGCCTGTCCCAAGCCTCTCCAAGAGTAGGGAGCCAGGATTTTGGCTGACTTGAAACAAAACAAAAAAATGGCCGTACGCATGTCGCACAGGTACATGAATACCAAGAACCCAACTCTTGCCCCTACGATTGCCCTCCTCTGATGTAGAGCGTACAACATAACATCTCAATGCGCCTGTGCCAGGCCTCTCCAAGACAAGGGGTTCGGTGATTTGGCCAACTCAAAACACAAAAAAAAATGTCCGTACGCACGTTGAACGCATACATTAACCCCAAGAACCAAACACCCACCCCTAGAATCCCTCTTCTCTGCTCTTGAGCATAGGACGTAGGGTGTGTCCATTTTGAGCCTCTCCAGGAGAAGGGGCCCAGATTTTGGCAGACTCAAAACAGGAAAGAAAGTCGTCCATATGCGCGTCATACGCAACTCACAATCCCCCAGAACCCACCCCCCACCCCTTCATTGGCTCTCCTCAACTCTGGAGCATACAAAATACAGTCACCAAGCACCAGTCGCAAGTGTCTCTCAGATGGAAGGGCTGGGAGTTTGGCCAAAAAGAAACCATGAAAACTTGTTGATAGGTACATTGCACGCATACAAGAACCCTGAGAACCCAAATCCTGCCCCTAAAATCGCTCTCCTCTCCTCTCTAGGGTACAACTTAGGATCTCTATGCGCTCATCTTGAGCCTCTCGGACACTAAGGGGTTGTTATTTCGTCCCACTTAAGACCAGAATAACGTGTCCGTAGGCACGTCGCACACTTGTATGAACCCCAAGAACCCAACTCCTACCCCTATAATGTCTCTCTTATGCTCTTGAGCATACAGCTTAGGATCTCCATGCACCTGTCTCGATTCTCTCCGAGACTAAGGGGCCGGAGGTTCGGCCGACTCGAGACCCGAAAAAAATTTCCATACAAACTTCGCAAGAATACATGAACCAGAAGAGCCAACCCTTGTCCCTAAAATTGCTCTCCAATGCTTTCCAGCATAGGATGTAGAATCTCCATCGGCCTGTTCCAAGCCTCCCTGAGACTAGGGGGTTGGGATTTCAGCCAAGTTGAAACCAAAAAAACTGGTCCATATGCCTGTCGCACACATACGTGAACCCCAAGAATCAATCTCCTGATCCTAGATACACTCTCCTCAACTGTTCAGCATAGGATTTCAGATCTTCAAGCGCTTTTCTTGAGCCTCTTCAAGACTGAGAGACCAGGACTCTGGTGGATTCAAACCAGAAAAAACTCCTCCATATGCTCATCACAGGCATACATGATCCCCTGGAACCCAACTCACCCCTCACCTTGACTTTTGAGTGTACAAAGGAGGGTAACTGAGTGCCCATCTCAAGCCTCTCTTAAACGAGGGGGCATGGATTTCCTTGAAAGAAAAACTGGAAAGGCTCGTCCATACGCATGTCACACGCATACATTATCTCAAAGAACCCAACTCCAACACAAAGAAACACTCTCTTCAGCCCTTGGGCATTCAATTTAGGATTTCCATGCAATCATCTCAAGCCTCTGTGAGACTAAAGGGGTAGGATATCGCCCCACTTAAAACCAGAAAAACTTGTCCATATGCATGTTGCATGCTTGCATGAACCCCAAGAACCCAACTCCCAGCCAGAATTGCTCTCATCTGCTCTTGAGCATACAATGAATGATCTCCAAATTCCTGTATCGATTCTCTCTGAGAAAAAGAGGCCAGAGTTTTGGCCGATTTGAAACCAGAAAAGCTCGTCATCACCCAAGAACCCGACTTTTCCACATATAATCAGTCTCCTCTGCTCTCAAGCGTACAACACATGACCTCCATGCGCCCTTCCCAAGCCTCTCCAAGAGTAAGGAGCCAAGATTTTGGCCGACTTGAAACAAAACAAAAAACTCGGCCGTACGCATGTTGCACGGATACATGAAAACCAATAACCCAACTCTTGCCCCTAGTATTTCCCACCTCTGCAGTGGAGCAAACAACGTAAGATCTCCCTGTGTCTGTGCCAAGCCTCTCCAAGACTAGGGGTTTGGGGAAACTCATCTGTACGCGCGTTGCACACATACATTAACCCCAATAACCAAACTCCCACCCGTAGAATCCATCCTCTCTGCTTTCAAGCATAGGACATAGGGTGCGCCCATTTTAAGCCTCTCCAAGAGAAAAAACCGGGATTTTGGACAGCTCAAAACCAGATTAGAATCTAGATTTGTTCATATGCATGTCATTTGTAAGACATGATCCCCCAGAACCCACCTCTCACCCCTTCATTTTCTCTGCTCAGCTCCAGATCATACAAAACAGGGTCACCAAGCGCCTGTCTCAAGCCTCATACAAGAACCTGGAGAACCCAAATCCTGCCCCTAGAATCACTCCCTGCTCCTCTCTAGCGTAAAACTTAGGATCTCCATACGCTAATCTTGAGCCTCTCCAAGACTAGATGGTTATGATTTTGCGTTACCAGAAACCAGAAGAACTCATCCATACACACGTTGCATGCTTGCATGAACCCCAAGACCCCAACTCCTGTTATTCTTGAGTCACGTGGCCTGAGGCTCCGGTCTAGAAAACAGCGCCGACACAATGGCAACTGCCAACCGTCCAAGGGAATTTCACCCAAGGATCACGATCACCCCCAAGGAGTTAACCATGCCTCTGGTGAGACCTAGCTACCCAGGTGCTTTCGCTCAAGGTCTTAGGGGCTCCCGCCCTCTAAGCCTTCTCCTTCCTTGGTGTGAGAGCCCAACAAATTAAGTCAGTACTCTCACACGAGCAAGATTACAACCACCTTAGCAGTTCATATCAAGCTCAGTCTCAAGCGCACAGCTCAAACAAGAGACATCAAGTGAAGGAGTAGTTGAGACAATGGAAAGTACAAGGCATAAATAGCTGAGAGTGCCTTTGGCAGCCGAAGCGCGCGCACCTCGGCTAACCCAAAGCGCGCGCGCCTTGGCCAATGTCACTCCTTAAGTTAAGGAGGTCATCCCCTCAATCAGGGAAGACATCCCCTGATCCAAGGCACATCTTGCATCTTCCAATCCGACCGTTGGATCAGCCCGAAACTTGGGTAGCTGACAGTTTGACACCTGCTCTTTCCATCGGTACGGTCAGATTGACAATCTGAATAGCCATCATCAGAAAAACCCAGGGGAATTATCCTTGAACAAGGACAGTGCATGCCTGGTCTGTTGGACCGGACCCAGGGGACTTGCTCCACATGAGCAGTGCATGCCTGGTCCGTCCACTACTTGCCAATTCTGGAGACTAGTGGCCAAGGGGCATTCAAATAACAACAATCTCTCCCTTGCACCTCTGGCCACTTGTCCTGTCTTCAGNCACATCTTGCATCTTCCAATCCGACCGTTGGATCAGCCCGAAACTTGGACAGCTGACAGTTTGACACCTGCTCTTTCCATCGGTACGGTCAGATTGACAATCTGAATAGCCATCATCAGAAAAACCCAGGGGAATTATCCTTGAACAAGGACAGTGCATGCCTGGTCTGTTGGACCGGACCCAGGGGACTTGCTCCACATGAGCAGTGCATGCCTGGTCCGTCCACTACTTGCCAATTCTGGAGACTAGTGGCCAAGGGGCAATCAAACAACAATCTCTCCCTTGCACCTCTGGCCACTTGTCTTGTCTTCAGTCTTCGTCACTTAAGCTCTTCATGCCGATACCCTGTCTTCCTGCAAGGTGGAGTTCTCGGTGAAGGGGTTTTGTCAGCATGTCTGCCCGGTTGAGCTTGGACGCAACGTGCTCCAGCTTCAGCACTCCCTTAGCGACCAGGTCGCGACTGAAGTGGTACCAAACTTTGATGTGTTTTGTCCTCCGCGTCAAGGTGCCATTTTTGGACATGTCAATGGCAGACTTGTTGTCCACCTTGACCACCGTTGCGGCCGATTGAGGTGCTCGCATCTCTTGGAGCAGGCTACGCAGCCACATTGTCTTCTTGCACGCTTCCGCTAGAGCAATGTACTCTGCTTCGGCAGTGGAGAGGGAGACGCAGTCCTGCTTACGGCTTGCCCATGACACGGCTCCTCCGTTCAGCACGCACACGTAGCCCGACGTGGACTTGCGGTTGTCGACATTCCCGGCCCAGTCTGCATCGGTATACACCATGAGCTGCAAGGATTCCAACTGTGGCACCCCACCGTACTGGATGCCCAAGTGCCGCGTGTCCTTCAGATAGCGAAAGATCAGCTTCACTGCTTGCCAGTGTTGTGGCCCAGGGTTGGCCACATACCTGCTCACCTGCCCCACAGCGTGGCAGATGTCGGGGCAAGTCGCGACCATCGCGTACATTAGACTGCCCACGGCAGACTGATATGGCACGCCTGCCATGTTGACCTGCCCTGCTTTGTTGGTAGGAGCGGCACCTGAGGTGAGGATGCAATCTGCTGCCATGGGGGTGCTGACGGGTTTGCAGTCCTCCATGTCGTACCGCTTGAGGATGTGATCAATGTATTTGGTCTGGCTGAGCCTGATGGTGCCGGCTGAGCAATCCCGCGTGACACTGATGCCTAGGTAGTACTCAAGAGGTCCCAGGTCTTTCATCTGGAACCGGCTGCTCAGCTGCATCTTGATGTTCTTCAGCAGCTTTGTCGATGATGCGCAGATGATGAGGTCATCGACGTAAAGATCCACCAAGACGAGGCCATCCTCGTCCTCTTGTACGTACATACTGAGGTCGTTCTTGCAGTGACCGTACCCGGACCCCTCCATGAAGGCGTCCATCTCCTTGTACCAGCACCTCGGGGCCTGTTTCAGCCCATACAATGACTTGTCGAGCTTGCAAAATTTTCTGGGTGGTGCATCCACCCCCTCAGGCACCTCCATCAGGACTTCTTTGTCAAGCTTTCCGTAGAGAAATGCAGTCTTGACATCCATCTGGTGAACCTCTAAGTTCTTGGCTGCTGCTGTTGCGAGGAGAGACCGGATCATTGCAAAGGTGACGACGGGCGCGTACGTCTCATCGTACTCGCTCCCCAGCCGCTGCGCAAAATCCTTGGCCACTAACCGCGCCTTGTGGCGGTCGATGGTCCCATCCTGCTTCAGCTTCTTGACCATGATCCACTTGCACCCTACAACGTGAGCGCCAGCGGGCCGGTCCACCAGCTTCCATGTCCTGTTCTCCTTGTGCGAGGCCAACTCGCTTTTGATGGCGGCCTTCCACTTGGCCCCATCTGGTAGAGCAAGTGCTTCTGCCACTGTGGACGGCTCACCCTGAGCCACAAAGGCGTAACTCAGACCAGTCCACTCATCAGTTGTAGCATCATACTGTCGTGGTGGGATAGATAAGCACGAGCTTTGTCTTACTGCCTGATGTTGTGACAGCTGCTGTTGCTGCTCCTGTTGCTGCTGCTCTTGCTGCTCTGGTTCTCTTCCCACAAACTCTCCCTCAGTGGAAGAGTCCTCATCATCAGAGCAGGAGGAATCTGAATCAACATCAGAGTCCTCTGTTGCGGCTCTCCCTGAAGCTACCACTCCTCTTGCCTCTGTTGCTTTAATGTTGCTCCACCCCTGTGGTGCCTCATCGCCTGTCTCCAGTGAAATCAGCCATTCACCTGGCTTGGGCACTGGCTTGTCCTTGAACTGCTGCTCTGCTCCTACAACAGCCTTGTTGAAGTCCACGTTTTTACTACAAATCACTTTGTTGCCTTGTAGGTCCCAGAGCCTGTAAGAGCGTTGGGCACTGTCATACCCCAAGAGAAGACATTTCTTTGCCTGCGGATCCAGCTTATTGGCACCCTCCCTCGTCAGCTTCTTGGCATAGGCCTGGCAGCCAAACACTCGCAGATGTGAGACATCTGGTTTCTTGCCCGACCATACCTCTTGAGGGGTCATCGGCGGCAGCTTCTTTTTCCCCTTTCCTCGAAGGGCTGATGCAGGTGTGAGGTTGATGATGTAGGCCGCTGTCCTAGTAGCCTCGGACCAGAACCGTCCTGGCAGCTTTGCTTCATACAACATCGTTCTTACCATCCCGAGGATGGTTTGGTTGAGCCGTTCAGCGACACCGTTGCTCTCGGGCGACTCAGGTATTGTACTTTCTTGCCGTATCCCCTGCTCCGCCAGCCAGCCCTCACAAGCCTTGTATTCCCCACCGTTATCACAACAAAGGGCCTTGACCTTCTTGCCGGTCTGCCGCTCAACCATTGCGACAAAGTACTGCAGATGCTCCTTCACCTCACTCTTTTGCTTCATGAAGTACGTCCAGATCTTCCTTGTTTTGTCATCTGTGAAGGTGAGGAAATACCTGCAGCCTCCGACTGAGGCTGTCCGCATCGGCCCGCACACGTCGGTGTGGACCAACTCGAGAGGTTCATTCGCCAAATTTCCGTGCTTGTTCCCCTTGCGCCCTTTCCTCTTAGCCTTGCCCATGAGGCAGGCCTCACGTACGTTCTTCACCTTCCCCGCACCCTCTCCCTTCCCCAAGGCCAGGCCTCGTACCAGCTCGTGCTTGCCCATTGTCTCCAACGTGGAGTGGGCGGCGTGGGCCAAGCGTCTGTGCCAAAGGTCTTGGCCACAGTTTGCTTCCAATGCCGTGGCAATCCCAGCGACTGCTTCGGGTTGGGTGGGTGCTACAGCTTCCACTGATTTTTTTATATCTACTGCTGTTGACGGGCAGCTGCTTTCTGCCTCTACCACCTGACTGCCCCCGGCAATCATGGCTGCCCCAGCTTCGGCAGCACCCTCCACCTTGGTTTGGAGGATGTAGAGGCCGTCCATGCGTGGAACATCTGCCACCACACTCTTTGCAGCGTACTGTCTTTTCACTGCCAATGTGGGAAGGATAACGGCCCTGTTCTTGTCGAAGACGACCGTCATGTCTCGGTCAGTAACCTTGCCAAAAGAGAGTAGGTTGGCAGCGAAGTTGGGCAGATAGACTGCCTCAGTGAGCTTGAGCTCCTTCTCTTGGCCATTCACCTGGATGGTGACCAGCTTGTCACCCACCCCTTCAGCTGGTTCCACCCTCCCGTTAGCACAACGGAAGTTGAGGTGGCAGGGGCCCATGGAGGTGAGCCCCCGTTTGTTGTTGGTGGAATGGTGATTTGTGCCAGAGTCAAGTGCAAAGGCCCCTGGCTTAAGGAGTGCATTGCTAGTGCCAGTCGTGCCTTGTGCCATCAGTGCGGTGGGCTGCTTCCCACCCTTGCCTCCCTTGTCACCCTTCTCTCCCTCTCCCTTGA
>SZWC01012431.1:44204-69456 GCA_023375785.1 Penium margaritaceum | reverse complement strand
AGCTTGGTGGAAGAGCCATGAGGAGAATCATCCCCTGCATGTCGGCTTCAAGGCTCCAGCCCATGTTGCTGGCTTGCTGAAGGAGAGTCTCAAACTGCTGCAAGAATTTTAGGATGTCCTCGCCTTCAGTCAGCTGCATCCTCAGCAACTTTTGGAGGATGAACAAACGGTTGGCGAGGGAGTCACTCTGGTAGACCTTGCATAGTTTCTTGTATGCCTCAGCTGCGTTTGTGAGGCCGGAGATATGAGAGAGCAGATATTGCTACAGTGCTGAGACCAGAATGGCCATGCATTTCTTGTTGGCCCGCTTCCACATTGCGAGCTCCTCTGGTTGGGATGAAAGTGGTTGGGCAGCCTCCCCTGTGAAATAGGGGAGGAGATCACGGTCATCGACTATGATATCAAAGTGCCACGTCCAGAGCGAGAACCCTGTCCCATCAAATTTAGGAATTGGCGCATGAATGCCACTCCCTGCCTCTACTCTGGACGTCACAGCTCCAGTGGTGGCCACAGGTGTGCTGGTCCATGAGCCTTCCTCGATGGCGCTCTTGCCTTTCTCCTCGACGGTAGGTGGAGCCATGGTACATGCGGTTGAGGCGGATCTGCTTCCGTTGAGGCCGCTCTGCTACACCTGCTGTTGATGCCGATGTCAGGCTGATGGAGCCGATGTCAGGCTGATGAGAGGTCTTGGACGGAGGGCCGAAGAGGAGCACCTGTAGGTGTGATAGAGCGTCTGCGCTCCTCACGTTTGCTGAGCTACTGAGCAACCTGTATGCTTTTTGCAACTAAGTCTCACACTAGGCGTGGGCCCATAACCCTTTTGTTATTCCTGTGTCACGTGGCCTGAGGCTCCGGTCTAGAAAACAGCGCCAACACAATGGCAACTGCCGACCGTCCAAGGGAATTTCACCCAAGCATCACAATCACCCCCAAGGAGTTAAACATGCCTCTGGTGAGACCTAGCTACCCAGGTACTTTCGCTCAAGGTCTTAGGGGCTCCCGCCCTCTAAGCCTTCTTCTTCCTTGGTGTGAGAGCCCAACAAATTAAGTCAGCACTCTCACATGAGCAAGATTACAACCACCTTAGCAGTTCATATCAAGCTCAGTCTCAAGCGCACAGCTCAAACAAGAGACATCAAGTGAAGGAGTAGTTGAGACAATGGCAAGTACAAGGCATAAATAGCTGAGGAGTGCCTTTGGCAGCCAAAGCGCGCACGCCTCGGCTAACCCAAAGCGCGCGCGCCTCGGCCGATGTCACTCCTTAAACTACGGAGGTCATCCCCTCAATCAGGGAAGACATCCCTTGATCCAAGGCACATCTTGCATCTTCCAATCCGACCGTTGGATCAGCCCGAAACTTGGGTAGCTGACAGTTTAACACCTGCTCTTTCCATCGGTACGGTCAGATTGACAATCTGAATAGCCATCATCAGAAAAACCCAGGGGACTGATCCTTGAACAAGGACAGTGCATGCCTGGTCTGTTGGACCGGACCCAGGGGACTCGCTCCACATGAGCAGTGCATGCCTGGTCCGTCCACTACTTGCCAATTCTGGAGACTAGTGGCCAAGGGGCATTCAAATAACAACTCCCACCCCTAGAATTGCTCTCTTCTACTCTTGAGCATACAACTTAGGATCTCCATGCGTCTGTCTGGATTCTCTCCAAGACAAAGAGGACGAAATGTTTGCCAACTCGGAACCAAAAAAAAAAAAAAAAACGCACGTCACACAAATGTATGGACCCCAAGAACCCAACTCTTGCCCCTAAAATCACTCTCTGCTGTCATGCATACAACATAGCATCTCCATGTGCCTGTCCCAAGCCACTCCAAGACTAGGGGGCCAGAAATTCAGCAGAATTGGAACCAAGATTAATTCTCCATAGGGACGGCACACACATACGTGAACCCCGAGAACCCAACTCTCTCCCCTCATTTGCTCTAATCTGCCCTTGAGCATATGATTTTCAATCCCCATGCGCCTTTCCAAAGCCTCTATGAGACTAGGAGGTCAGGATTTTGGCCAAATCAAAAGCAAAAGAACTCTTCCATACGCACTTTGCACGCATGCATGAGCCCCGAGAACCAAACTCCCACCCATAGAATCGCTCTCATCTGCTCTTGAGCAGATGACTTAGGATATCCATGAGTCCATCTGAAGCCACTCCAAGACTAAGCGACTGGGATGTTCTTTGCACCCCACCCTCTTTTCTTTGCTAAACCATCATTGTGCATCAAAACAGGTTGCTTGAACCTGTTGAGTGTGCCTTTTGAGCAGACCTAGAGCTGGGACTCAACGTTAGAGGTCGTCCTTGGCCCAGGGATGGGGCCCAACCAAGCTGTGCTGCTTGTGAAGGTGATACATTACACTGAGATTGACAAAAATCATGTAAGCATGGTTGTGGAGGTGGATAAAACGGGGAACACTGAAAGTCCCACCCATGACACATTCAAATGATACAAGACTAGAACTTCTGACTTCCAAGGTGAGGCCTAAACAGGTTTCCATCAGTCCCACAAAACTAAACTATACCAATCAGAACAATTTCCACTGTGTTACATGACAGGTCCATGAACGGAATCAAAGCTGCGCAAACCCCACTTCTCATCAGGCATTCTTTCAAAACTGCTAAGAGTGTCGACCAAAAAAATGTATGCAAAGAAGAATGAGTGGGTTTGACATAAAGCTAGACTTCCAACATATTCATCCCACTATAGAACAAAGAAAAATAGGAGAAAGAAAATGACTGAAAGCTCCTTGTGCAGCCAAGGAGGTCTAACACTCTCCCAATGCCCATTTGTGCAGAGCTTAATGAAGTGTTTTGTTTGTCAACGTTGCCATCATCATTTCATCACTTTTCATTGTCCTTCTTATTGCTGCCTTAATAATCTTCCATCGCAAATTTCACATTTTCTGCCCCAATGAAGATGCTCCACGCTCTTTGACTGCGACTCGGGGCTGGATGGACCTGGTATTTGCCCAATGTGAGTCCCCAGTTTTTGTTCCATGTGCAGTTGCTCTGACCTTTGGGAGCCCTAAAGCCAGGGTTTCCCAGACACTACCTTGTAGCAGTGATAGAGACTGGTGTCCAAATATTCCTTGGGCTTCATGAGAACTTTGATTGGTCAGAAAGAGAACCCTGATTTTTTTCCCTTGTATGCTGTAGGACCTCCTGGCATGCCCAAGGAAGCAACCCGGTCCCAAAGTGCACTCTGGCTACTTACACAAAAGTGAATGACACTTTTTGAGCCAGCCTCCCTGAGCCATAGACACCCAAGAATCTCCGGATTTGAATCCCCAAAGTAAACTTCCATTCGTAGTTTCTTTATGAATGGGGAGGACAAAGAATCCCGGTCACGGCCCCTCATCCCACACATTTTGACTAGAAGCAACAACAACATGCCTGAAAAAAGCATAAGATCATCATGAACAGCCCATGCAGTGTCATCTTGCTGGGTGTTTGTTGTTGTCCGAAATTGCACGGGCTTTGGGAAGCCTGGAATCTCCTGAGACCAGATTCGTGATATCTCTGCCATGAAAAAATTGGGACCCACAAAAATGCCCAAGGAGATGATTCCAGTCACAAACGGATCATCCACTACTTGCTTGAAAGTGACTCACACTTGTTGATTCAGTTTGCTACCTAGTGTCCGGTGCCCAGTTCCTGGTGCCCGGTGCTCGCTGCCTCGAGGCCGTTGGGCGGTGCCTGGTGCCCGGTGCCCAGCTCACGGTGCCTGGTGCCCGATGTGCAGTGCCAATTTCCCATTGGCCAGTGCCCAGTTCATTGTGCACAGTGCCCGATGCCTGATGTCCGGTGCCTGGTGCCCACTGCTCGGTGCCTGGTGCCTGGTGCCTGGTGCTCCGTTCCCGGTGCTCGCTGCTGGGTGCTTTCTACCAGGTTCCCTGTGCCTGATGCTTGGTGCTCGGTGCCCGAAGCCCAGAGCCTGGTACCCCGTGCTCTGTGGCTGGTGCCTGGTAGCCAGTACCTGGTGGCCAGTGCCCGGTGGCCAGTGCCATATGGCCGGTGCCTGGTGCCTCGTGCCCGATGCCCTGTGCACGGAACCTAGTGCCTTGTGCGTGATGCCTGGTGGCCAGTGCCCGTTAACTGGTTCTTGGTGATCGGTGCCTGTGCCCGTGCCCGTGTTCTTGCCCATGCCCATGCCCACGCCTGTTCCAGCACCTGCGCCTGCCCTTACATCCGTACCTGTGGCCGCTCCCCCAACATGTCGCTACGCCCATGCCCTTCACTGACCATTTGCACCTGGTGCGTGGTGCCCGATGCCCAGTGCCCAGTGCCAAATGCCCACTGCCCGGTGCCCGGTGCCCGGTGCCCAGTGCCTGGTGCCTGGTGCTCGGTGGCTGAAGGCTGATGGCTGGTGGCCCATGGTCTGTGGCTGGCAGCCGGTGCCTAGTGGCCGTTGCTTGGTGGCTGGTGTCTGGTGGCCAGTGGCCGGGCCTGCGCCCGGGCCTGTGCCTGCAGATATGCCTTTGCCCGCCACTCAAGCCTAGTGCCCAGTGCCTGGTGCCCGGTGCCCGATGCCCGATGCCCGATGCCCGGTGGCTTGTACCCGTTGGCGGGTGCCAGGTGGCTGTTACCCGCTGGTCAGTGCCTAGTGGTAGGTGCCTGGTGGTTGGTGCCTGTGCTCGTGCCCGTGCCCATGGCTCTTCCTGTGCCCCTACCCATGCCTGTGCCAGTGCCCATACCTATGACCATGCCTGTGGATGTACCCACACCCATGCCTCGTCTTCCGTCCGCTCCCATACTCTCACCCGTGCCTGTGCCGGCATCCTGTTGCTGCCATACACGCTCGGTGCCCCAGTGACCGGTGCCCGGTGCCCAGTTCTCAGTGCCTGGTGCATGCAGCCAAGTAACCGGTGCCCAGTACCTGGTTCCCAATGCCTAGTGCCCACTGTCCGGTTTCTGGTGCTCGGTGCTTGGTGCAAAGTGCCCCAGTTTGTAGTGCACAGTGTCAAGGCCCTGTTCTTGATTCTTGGTGCTCGCAGCCCGGTGCTTGTTGTCTGGTTCTTGTTTCCCAGCGCTTGTTTCCTGGTGCTTGGTTCCAGGTGCTTTGTGCACAGTGCTCGGTAGTCGATGCCGGTGCTGAGTTCCCAGTGGCTGGCACCAGATGCACAGTGCCAAGTGCCTAATCCTGGTGCACAGTGCCCAGTGCCCAGTGCTTGGTGTCCGGTTGCTGGTCTTTTGCACTCATTTCCCAGTTCCCGGTGCACGGTGGCTGGTGCTCACTGGCTGGTGCCTGGTGTCCGGTTCATGGTGCCTAGTGCCTGGTGCGCAATGGCCGGTGCCTGGTATCTTATGTCCGGTGCCTGTTGCCCGGTGCCAGGTTCCCAGTGCCCAGAGCCCGGTACCTAGTGCTCGTTGCCTGATTCCTGGTGCCCAATTTCAGGTGGCCGATGGCTGGTACCCGCTGCCGTTTGCCCCCTACTTGCTACTTGATCCTAAAGGCCTGGTGCACAGTGCCCTGTGCCCGGTGCCTGATTCCTTGTGCCTGGTGCTCAGTGCCCAATGCCTGGTGCCCGTTGCCAACGGCATGGTACCCGAGGCTCAATGGCTACTGCCTGGTGCCCAATGCCTAGTCCCCGGGCCCAGTGTCAGGTAACTTCACCTGGACTAGTGCCCGGTGCCCAATAAATTGTGCCCGGTGGCCAGTTTATGGTGCCTTATGTTGAAGATTTGCCCCTCTGCATGCCCAACTGCGGCGCGTGGGCACGACGAGCCGCCAGAGAGAGGAAAATCCTCGTCTACAGATATGGTGACTCTGGGATTGCTCGGATCCTAAAATGGAGGATTGCCCCTAAAGGTTGACAAGTCGCTGAATCCGGTGAAAGTTGTTTCATTGGAATCGGACAAGTACCGAGGGAGATATGGGCTTCCAAAGTTGGGGTGTGCGCAGCGGCTCTGGGAGCCGGCCGCGGTTCGACCGGAGATGGATAATCCACCTGACCGAGTAACAAAAGTCCATCTGGAGATTTTGCTCCGGAAGGGCTGCCGAGGCGTTCGGCGAATGATCCGCTGGATGCTAGTATTGCAGTTTGTTACTGAGGGACTAAGCCAAACTTCTGGCTCGGCGTCCGGAACTCAGTAGTACATTTTGTTACTCGGGGACTTGGTCAAAAGTCCGACTGCAGGTCCGCGAACAGGTTTCGACCCACATCCATCCCCATCACCAAACTCGATGATTAACTCATCCAAACAGACCCCAAAGGCACAAGGGGCGCCGCTACTACGCGTAGGGACATCTGCGCCTCCGGAATGGCGTTTTGATGGGTCCTTTATGTGTGAAGGCGCCTCGGCGGGCAACGTGGTGCGCGCCGCCAAGTGAGCGGCTGGTTTGGGGTGCTGTGCTTTGACTGACGTAGCGGGAGCTACGGTTATCCAAATTGCGCACGAATTGGTGCGTTGGTGAGCTCATGACTAGCCCTACAAATGTTTAGATCGTGTCATGTTCAAAAACTAATGCAAAATTGCGTTATTCCCTTCGCAAAAGTGACTGTCTCACAACTTTCTTCAACTGCTAGAAACATAGCGTGGGGCGACCAGAAAGCTCACGCTTAGACTTAGAACCTGCACAAAACATAGACGTGAACACACTGAAGACCCGTCGGGCCACGTTGGAACTGCCTCCACGCGGGGGCCGTTTTCTGACACCTTATGCCCGGTGCCCACTGGCCGGTGCCCTGTGCCTCGTGCCTTGTAGACGGTACTAGGTTTTTGATTCTTGGTTCTCAGTGCTTGGTGCCTTTCACATGGTGCTTGGTGCCCATTGGTTGCTGCGCGGTGCCCAGTGCCAAAGGCCATGTGGATGTTGCCCTGTGCTCTGTGCTCATTGCCCGGTGGCTGGTGCTAAGTGCCCAGTGTCCAGTGATTGGTGCCTAGTAGCATTTGCCCAGTGGCTGGTGCCTGGTGGTCGGTCCTCGTGCCCATGTCTGTCCCCGTGCCTGTATCCATGCATGTGCATGTTTACGCGACCGAGCTCGTGCCACGTGCTTGCCGTTTTGCGCCCACACCCGTGCTCGCTCTTGTACCTGCTGTTGCGCCCACTCCCCTGTCCGCTCCCATGTCTGCACCCTTCCCCGTGTCTGTGCCCGTGTTCGTGCGTGGGCTCACGGTCGCCCGTATACCCGTGCCCACCAATCGCCTCCCCAGCCTGCGTCTTTTTCTGTGCCCGGCATTTGCACCCAGTCCCTGGTGCCTAGTATGTGGTGCGTTGTGCCTGGTGCCCTGTGCCCGGTGCCAAGTGCCCGGTGCATAGTGCATGGTGTGTGGTGCATGCTGCATGGTGTGTGTTGCCCTGTGCCTAGCACTTGGTGGCTGATGCACAGTTCCCAGTGCATGGTACCTACTTTCCAGTGCCCGGTGCCTGGTCACAAGTGCCGGGTGGCCAGTGCCCAGTGCCTAATGTCGTGTCCCCGGTGCTAGGTGCCCAATACCTGGTGTCAGGTACCTGGTGCCCGTTGCTCAGTGCTCGGTGGCCAGTTCCCGGTGTCTACTGCCCGGTAGGCAGTGCCAGGTGCCTGATGCCCAGTGCCTAGTGCCTTGTGCCCGGTGACCAGTCCTTCTTCATGAGCTCATCTCAAGAGTCTCGAAGGCGAAGTGGTCAGAATTTGGGCCGACTCAAAATCAAGAAATCTCATCCATATGCACGTTGCACACCTATATGCACATTGATGACCCAAGTCATGCCCCTATAATCGCTTTCCTCTCCTTTGTAGCATAGGAAAAAGGATCTCCCTGTGCCCGTCTCAGTATTCTCGGGGAGAGATGGGAAAAACTCTGGCCAGCTCAAAACCATGAAAACTCATCCATATGCACGTCACACACATACAGGAACCCCAAGAACCCAACTCCTGCCCCTAGAATTGATCTCCTCTGCTCTCAAGCATACAATGTAAGATCTCCATGCACCCGTTTCAAGCCTCTCCAAGGCTCAAGAGGGGTTAGGATTTTGGCCCAATCAAACCCAGAAAAACTCATCTGTATGCACGTTGCATGCTTGCATGAGCCCCAAGAACCCAACTCCCACCCCTAGAATCTTTCTCCGCTGCATTTGAACATGAAAATGCAGGATCTCCATGCATCCCTCTCAATTATCTCTAAGGCAAAGGGGCCAGAATTTCAGCCAACTCTAACCAGGAAAAATCATCCATACGCATGTCACACACACGCACGGACCCCAAGAACCCAACTCTCGCCCCTAGAATTTCTCTTCTCTGCACTTAAGCATACAATGTAGGAACTCGATGTGCCCATCCCGTGCCTCTCTGAGACTAGGGGCCGGGAAATTGGGCTGACTCAAAACCAAAAAAACTTGTCGATACGAGTGTTGCATGCATACATGAACTGTGAGAATCCAACACTTGCTCCTAGAATCACTCTTGATCATACGATGTTTCATCCCCATGCGCCTGTCTCGAGCCTCTCCGTGACTAGGGGATGAGGATTTTGGTTGACTCAAAACCAAAATAACTTGCCCATGCGCACGTCGCACGCATACATGAACTGAGAGAACCAAAATTTCACCCCTAAAATCGCCCTCCTCTGCTCTCTAACGTAGGATGTAGAATCTCCATGTGACCATCGAGCTCTTCAAGTAGAATCGAGCCTTTCCGAGAGGGAGGGGCTGGGAATTTGGCCAACTCAAAACCTGATAACTCCTGCATACACAGTAGGCACGCATACATGAACCCTGAGAACCAAACTCCCGCCCCTAGAATCGCTCTCCTCTGCACTTAAGCATAGGACATAGGATCTCCATGTGCCCATCACAAGCCTCTTTGAGACTAAGGGGCCAGGATTCTGGCCGACTCAAAACCAGAAAAAGACTCGTCCATATGCATAGGCATACATCACCTCCCACATCATAGGCATACATTCCCTCCCAGAACCCAACTCACACGGCTACATTTTCTCTCCTCAACCCTCAAGCATACAAAGTAGGGCCACCGAGCATCCATCTTGAGCCTCTGTGAGACCGAGGGGCCGGGATTTCATCCAACGTAAAACCGGGGAAAAAATGACCATATGCATGTGGCGACATGCATACAGAACCCCAAGAAACCAACTCCCGCCCATACAATTTCTCTCCTCCGCTCTTGAGCATGCAACGTAGAATCTCTATGCACTCATCTCGAGCCTCTCCAAGACTAAGGGGTTGGGAGTTTCCCAGCTGAAACCAGAACAACTTTTGCATATGCACTTGGGATGCTTGAACCCAAAGAACCCAACTCCAACCCCTATAATTTCTCTCCTCTGTTCTTGAGTATACAACATAGGATTTCCATGTGCCTATCTTGATTCTCTCTGAGAAAAAGAGGCCAGAAAATTGACCCAAGTCAAAATCAGAAAACCTCGTCAATATGCACATGCCACGCATACATGGACCCCAAGAACTGGACTCTTTCCCTAAGAATCACTCTCCTCTGCTCTCAAGAATACAACAAAGGATCTCCATGCGCCCATCTTGAGCCCCTCTGCGATTAGGGGTCCAGGATTTTTCACTGACTTGAAACCAAAAAAACTTGTCCATACGCACGTCTTACACATACTTAACCCCGATAACCCAACTCTCGCCCCTTGAATTCATCACCTCTGTTCTCAAGCATACAATGTAGGATGCCTATTCCGAGCCTCTCCAAACTTAGGGGGGCGGGATTTTGGCTGACTCAGAAATCAAACAACCTCGTCCATAAGCACGACACGTGCATACATGAATCTTGGGAACATAACTCCGCCCCTAGGATTTCTCTCCTCTGCTCTTGAGCGTAGGACGTACGATGTCCATGTGCCCATCTTGAGCCTCTTTGAGACTAAGGGGCCGGTAATTGGGCCGACTCAAAACCAAAGAAGATACGTGTCCATTTGTATGTTGCATACATACATGATCACCCAAAACCCAGCTCCCATGCCTACATTTTCTCACCTCAACACTTGAGCATACAATGATGGGTCACCGAGCGCCCATCTAAACCTCTCTAAGACGCAGAGGCTGGGATTTTGGCTGACTGAAAACCAGAAAACTCCTCCATACACATGTGGCATGCATAAATGAACCCCTAGAACCCAACTCCCACCCCTAGAATTGCTCTCCGATGAACTAGAGCATACAATACAGGATCTCCATGCGCTCATGTTGAGCCCCTGTGAGACAAAGGGACTAGGATTTTGGCCCACACAAAACTAGAAAAATGACCCAAAACAAATCCCTAGAATCACTCTTGGATGCTCTTAAGCATACAAAGTAGGATCTCCATTTTCTCGTCTTGATTCTCTCTGAGACTTAGGGGCCAGAATTTCAGCCAAATGGAAACTGGAAAACTTGTCCATACACACGTTTCACGCATACATGGAATCCGAGAACCCAACAATCACCTCTAGAATATCTCTCCTCTGATCCTGAGCATATGACGTAGGATCTCCGTGCGTCTGTCTCGAGCCTCTCACTAGGAGGTCAGGATCTTTGCCAAATCAAAACCAAAAAAACTTGTACATATGCACGTTGCATGCATACATGAACCCGAGAACCAAACTCCTACCCCGAGCATTGCTCTCCTCTCCTTCCAACCGTAGGAAGTAAGATCTCCATATGCCTGTCTCGAGCCTCTTTGAGACTAAGGGGCTGGAATATTGGTTGACTCAAAACCAGAGAGAAATCCATCCATATGCACGTCGCACACACATACATGATCTCCCAGAGGACAACTCTCACCCCTACATTCGCTCTCCTCATCTCTTGAGTATGCAAACTAGGGTCACCCAGCACCGGTCTTGAGCCTCTCTAAGACGGAGGGGCCCAGATTTCCGCCAACTAAAAACCGGAAAAACTCGTCAATATGTATGTCGCACTAATACAAGAATCCCAAACACCCAACATACACCCCTAGAATCACTCTCCTCTTCTCTCAAGCTTTCAAGGTCCAATCTCCATGTGCCCCTCTTGAGCCTCTCCGAGACTTAGGGATTAGGATTTTGGCCCACCTAGAACCAGAAACACTCATCCATGAAAATGTTGCATGCTTGCTTGAACCCCAAGAAGTAAAATTCTGTCCATGAAAATGCTCTCCCCTACTCTTTAGCACACAACGTAGGATGTCCATGTGCCCATCTTGATGCTCCAAGACAAAGGGGCCAGAATTGCAGCCAACTCAAACCGGAAAAATATGTTCACATGCACTTCACATGCATGTATGGACCCCGACAACACAACCCTTGCCCCTACAATCACTCTCCTCTGCTCTTGAGAAAATAATGTAGGATCTCTATGCGCCCGCCCTGCTCTTGTCTGATACTAGGTGGTTGGGATTTCAGCTGACTTGAAGCAGAATAAAACTCATCCATACGCACGTCGCACGCATAAATGAACCCAGAGAATCCAAATCTTTCCCCAAGAGTTACTCTCTTTTTCTCTCAATCATACAAAGAAGGATCTGCATTTGCGTGTCTTGAGCCTCTCCAAGACTATGAGGTCAGGATTTTGGCCAACTTGAAACAAGAATAACTCACCAATAGGCACTTCCGACGCACACATGCATCCCGAGAACTGGACTCCCGCCCCTAGGATCACTCTCCTCTGCTCTGTAGCATAGGAAGTAGGATCTCCATGCGCCCGTCTTGAGTCTCTTTGAGACTAAGGGGTCAGGATTTTGTTCTACTCAAAACCGGGAAAAACAACTTGTCTATATGCACGTTGCACTGAAACATGATCCACACAAACCAACTTCCACCCTTACAAGTGCTCTCCTCAACTCTTGTGCAGATGAGGTAGGGTCACAGAGCACTCGTATCAAGCCTCTCTAAGATGGAGGTGCCAGGAATGTGGCCAACTTGAGACCGCAAAAACTCGTCCATACGCATGTTGCACGCATATTGGAACCATGAGAATCCAAATCCAGCCCGTAGAATTGCTCTCCTTTGCTCTCAAGCATACTGCATAGGGTCTCAATGCATCCATCCCAAGACTCACCGAGACTAATGGATAAGCTTTTTTGGCCCAATCAAAACCAGAAACCTCACCCATACACACGTGGCACACTTGCATGAACCCCATGAACCCAACTTCCACCCCTATAATCGCTCATTTACACTCTTGAGAACACTACGTAGGATCTCCATTTTCCCATCTTGATTCTCCATGAGAATAAGGGACCACATTTTTGGCCCACTCAAAATCCAAGAAAACTCTTCCATGTGCACGTCACACACATACATGAACCTCGAGAACCAAACTCTTACCCCTAGGGCTGATCTCCTCTGCTTTTGAGCATACAACATAGGATCGCCATTTGCCTTTTCCAAGCCTCTTGGAGATGAGGGGGTCAGGATTTTGGCCAACTAAGAAACCAAATGTCGCATGCATACATGAACCTTGAGAACCTAAATCCCACCCCTATAATGGTCTCCTCTGCTCTTGAGCATAGGACATACGATGTCCATGTGCCCATCTTGAGCTTCTTCGAGAATAAGGGGATGGGATTTCAGCCGACTCTCCAAATTCACGTCGCAGGCATACATGATCCCCCAGAGACCAGCTCCCACATTCACTCTCCTCAACTCTCAGGCATACAGAGCAGGGTCACCAAGCGCCCGTCTCAAGCTTCTCCAAGACGGAGGGGCCAGGATTTTGGCAAACTCAGAACTGGATGCCATGTCCATACGCACATTGCACGCATACAAGAGCCCAAAGAAACCCATACAACTGGATGCCATGTCCAACTCTTGCCCCTAGAATTGCTCTCATCTGCTCTCAAGCATGAAATGTAGGAACTCCATGCGCCCATCTTGAGCCTCTCCGACACTACAGGGCTAGCATTTTGGCCCACTCAAGACTAGAATAACTCCTCCATAGGCACGTTTCATTCTTGCATGAACCCAAAGAACCCAAACCCCACCCCTAGAACCGCTCTCTTCTGCTCTTGAGCATACAACGTATGATCTCCCTCCGCCTGTCTCGATTCTCTCCAAGACAAAGGGGCCGGAAATTTGGCCGACTCGAAATGGAAAAAACTCATCCATATGCACGTCGCACGCATACATGAACCACAAGACCCAACCCTTGCCCCTAGAATTGCTCTCCGATGCTCTTGAGCATAGGACATAGAATCTCCATGCGCCTGTCCCAAGGCTCTCTGAGACCAGGGGGTTGGGATTTCTGTCGACTTGAAACCAAAAAAACTGGTCCATACGCACATCACACACATACGTAAACCCCGAGAACCAAAATCCCGCTCCTAGAATCAATCTTCTCTACTCTCAAGCATAGGACGTAGGATCTGTATGCGTCTGTCTTGAGCCTCTTTGAGACTGAGAGGCTGGGATTCTGGCCGACTCAAAACCAGAAAAAAAAACTCCACCATATGCACATAGCAGGCATACATGATTGCCTAGAACCCAACTCACACCTCTACATTCCCTCACCTCAACTCTCGAGCATACAAAGTAGGGTCACCAATACCCATCTTGAGCCTTTCTTAAAGAAGGGGGCTTGGATCTCCTTGAACGCAAAACTAGGAAAACTCATCCATGCACCCATCAGACGCATACATGCACTCAAAGAACCCAACTCCCACACATAGAATCAATCTCTTCAGCTCTTGTGCATACAGTTTAGGATCTCCATGCGCTCATCTCGAGCCTCTCCGAGACTTAAGGGTTGGGATATCACCCCACATAAAACCTTAAAAACCCATCCATATGCACGGTGCAGGCTTGCATGAACCCCAAGAACCCAACTCCCGCCTACAGTTGCTCTCACCTGCTCTTCAGCATACAATGTATGATCTCCAAATTTCCGTCTCAATTCTCTCAGGGAAAAAGAGGCCGGATTTCTGGCGGACTTGAAACCAGAAAAACTTGTCATCACCGGAGAACCTGACTGTTCCCCCTACAATCAGTCTCCTCTGCTCTTGAGCATACAACTTAGGATCTCCATGCACCCTTCCCAAGCCTCTCTGAGAGTAGGGAGCCAGGATTTGGATGGACGTGAAACAAAAAAAGAGCTCGGTGGTACCAAAGTCTTGCCCCTAGAATTGTTCTCCTTTGCTGTGGAGCGTACAGCGTAAGATCTCCGTGTGCCTGTGCCAAGCCTCTCCAAGACTAGGGGTTCGGGATTTTGGCTGCCTCAAAAAAAGAAAACAAAAACTCATCCATACGCACATTGCACGTATACATTAACCCCAAGACAAACAAACTCCGACCCCTGGAATCCCTCGTCTCTGCTTTTGAGCATAGGACGAAGGGTGCGTCCATTTTTAGCCTCTCTGAGATAAGGGGCCAGGATTTTGGCTGGCTCAAAAGCAGAAATAAAGTGATCCATATGCAACTCATACGCAACATATGATCCTCCAGAACCCACCTGCCACCCCTACAATTGCAATCCTTTACTCTGGAGCATACAGAATACGGTCACCAAGTGCCCGTCTCAGAAGGAGGGGCCAGGATTTTGGCCAACTCCAAACCAAGAAACCTCGCTAATAGGAACATCGAACGCATACAAGAACCCCAAGAACCCAAATCCAGCCCCTAGAGTTGCTTTCTTCTCCTCTCTAGCATACAACTTAGGATCTCCATGTGCACATCTTGAGCCCCTTCGACACTACGGGGTTAGGATTTTGTCCATTTTCAGACCAGAATAACTTGTCCATAGGCACATTGCATCTTTGCATGAACCCCAAGAACCCAGCTCCCACCCCTAGAATTGCTCTCTTTTGCACGTGAGCATACGACGTAGGATCTCCATGCGCCTGTCTTGATCCTCTCCAAGACTAAGGGGCCGGAAACTCGGCTGACTCAAAACCAGAAAAACTTGCCCATATGCACGTCGCAGGCATACATGAACTACAAGACCCAACCCCTGCCCCTAAAATTGCTCTCCAATGCTCTTGAGAATAGGACTTAGAATCTCCATGCACCTGTCTCAAGCCTCTCGGAGACTAGGGGGTTGGCATTTAAGCTGACTTGAAACCAAGAAAACTGGTCCATACGCACGTCGCACATGTACGTGAACCCCAAGAACCAAAATCATCCTCCTATAATTGCTCCCCTCTTCTCTCGAGTGTAGGACATAGGATCTTTATGCGCCTGTCTGGGGAATCTTCAAGACTAAGAGGCCGGGACTCAAAATTGGAAAAAACTCCTCCACATGCACGTTGCAGGCATATGTAATCCCTAGAACCCAAATCACACCCCTACATTCCCTCACCTCAACTCTCAAGCATACAAAGTAGGGTCACCAATACCCGTCTCGAACCTTTCTTAAATTAGGGGGCCTGGATTTCCTTCAATGCAGAACTGGAAAAACTCATCAATAGGCACGTCACACGCAAACATGAACCCGAAGAACCCAATTCCTGCCTAGAACTTCTCTCATCTGCTCTTCAGAATACAGTGCATGATATGCAAAGGCCTGTCTGGATTCTCTCAGAGAAAAAGAGGCCAGAATTTTGGCCGACTTGAAACCAGAAAGACTCGTCATCACCCGAGAACCTGACTGTTCCACCTAGAATCAGTCTCCTCTGCTCTTGAGCATACAACATAGGATCTCCATGCACCCGTTCCAAGCCTCTCCAAGAGCAGGGAGCCAGGATTTTGGCTGACTTGAGACAGAACAAAAAACTTGGCTGTATGCATGTCGCACAGATACATGAACACCAAGAATCAAACTCTTGCCACTACAATTGCCCTCCTCTGATGTGGAACGCACGACATAAGACCTCCGTGCACCTGTGCCAAGCCTCGCCAAAACTAGGGGCTTGGGATTCTGGCTGGTTCCAAAACAAAAAAACTCATCCATACGCATGTTGCACGCATACATAAACCCCAAGAACCAATCTCTCACCCCTATAATCCCTCTTCTCTGCTTTTGACCATAGGACATAGGGTGCGCCCATTTGGAGCCTCGCCAGGATAAGGGGCTGGGATTTCAGGTGACTCAAAACCGGAAAAAAAAAATCCATATGCACTTCATACACAATACATGATCCCCCAGAACCCACCTCCCACCCCTTCATTGGCTCTCCTCAACTCTGAAGCATACAAAACACGGTCACCGAGCGCCCTTCTAAAGCCTCTCTCAGACGGAGGGGCCAAAATTTTGGCCAACTGAAAACCAGAAAAACTTGTTAATAGGCACATTTCACGCATACAAGAACCCCAAGAGCCCAAATCCTTCCCTTAGAATAGCTCTCCTCTCCTGTATAACATAAAGCTTAGGATCTCCATGCGCTCATCTTGAGACTTTCGGACACTAAGGGGTCTACCACTCAAGACCAGAATAACTTGTTGATAGGCATGTTGCACCCTTGCATGAACCCCAAGAACCCAAATCCCATCCCTATAATTGGTCTCTTCTGCTCTTGAGCACAGGAAATTGAATCTCCATGTGCCTGTACCAAGCCACTCCAAGACTAGGGCGCCGGAATTTCAGCAGACTCAAAACCAGAAACCTTCAACATACGCACAGCACACACATACATGAACCTCGAGAACCCAACTCTCGCCCCTCATTCGCTCTCCTCTGATCTTGAGCATGTGATGTACAATCGCCATGTGCCTGTCCCAAGCCTCTCCGAGACTAGGAGGTCAGGATTTTGGCCGACTTGAAATCAAAAGAACTCTTCCATACACACTTTGCACGCTTACATGATCCCCAAGAACCAAACTCCCTCCCACCCATAGAATTGCTCTCATCTGCTCTTGATCAGAGGACGTAGGATATCCATGATTCCATCTTGAGCCACTCCAAGACTAAGAGGCTGGGATGTTCTTTGCACCCCACCTTTTCTCTCTCTGCTTAATCATCATTGTGCATCGGAACAGGTCTCTTAAACCTGTTGAGTGTGCCTTTTAAGCATACCTAGAGCTGGGACTCAACGTTAGAGGTCATCCTTAGCCCGGGGATGGGCCACAATCAAGCTGTGCTGCTTATGAAGGAAATTTATTACATTGACATTGACAACAATTAGTGAGCATGGTTGTGGAGGTGGATAAAATGGAGAACACTGAAATTCGCACCCATGACACATTCAAATGTTGCAAGACTAGAACTTCTGACTGCCAAGGTGAGGCCTAAACAGGTTTCCATCAGTTCTGCAAAACCAAACTATACCAATTAGAAAATTTCCATTGTGTTCCATGAAAGGTCCATGAACGGAATCAAAACTGAGCAAACCTCACTTCTCATCAGGCGTTCTTTCAAAACTGCTCAGAATGTGGAAAAAAAGATGATGAAAAGAGAATTGAGTAGGTTTGACTTAAATGTGGACTGCCAACATCTTCATCCCACTATAGAACAAAGAAAAGGGGAAGAAAGGAAATGACTGAAAGATCCTTGTGCAACCTAGGAGACGTAACACTCTCCCAATGGCTATTCGTGCAGGAACCAGAGCGTAATGAAATGTTTTCATTGTCAGCATTGCCAATTTGATCACTTGATCACTTATCATTGTCCTTTTTATTGCTGCCTTCATGATCTTCCATTGCAAAATGTCACATCTGCTGCCCCTGTCAAGGTGCTCCAAACTTGTCGATTGAGACTCAAGGCTGGATGGACCCAACGTTTGCCGGATGCGAATCCCCAGTTTTTGTTCCTTATGCAGTTGCACTGAGTACTGGGGGCCCTACAGCTAGGATTTCGTCCTGCAATTGCCCACACACTACCTTGGAGCAGTAATAGAGACATGTGGCCAAATTTTCCATGGGCTTCAGGAGACATGTGATTGGTCAGAAAAGAAAACCCTTATTTTTCTTCCTTGTATGCTGTTGGACGTGCTGGCATGCCCAAAGAAGCAATCTGGTCCCAAATCCCAATCTGGCTACTTCTAAAAAAGTGACTGAAACTCTTTGAGCCAGCATCCCTGAGCCATAGACACCCAAGAACCACCGGATTTAGATCCCCCATTGAACTTGAATCCGTCGTTGCTTCATTAATGAGGAGGACTAAGAATCCCGGTCACGGCCCTTCATCCCACAAATGTTCACTAAAAGCAACAACAACATGCCTGTAAAAAGCATGAGAGCGTCATGAGCATCCCATGCAGTGTCACATTGCAGGGTGTTTGCTGTTGTCCAAACTCCCACAGGCTTTGGGAAGCCAGGAATCTGCTGGGAACAGACTCGTGCTCACTGTCTGGTGGCCATTGGCTGGTGCCTGGTGCCCAATGTGTAGTGGCAATTTCCCGTTGGCTGGTGCCTAGTTCCTTGTGCATGATGCCCGGTGCCTGTTGCTCAGTGCCTGATGCCCAGTGCCTGGTGCCCGGTTCCCGGTGCCCAGTGCTTGGTGCCCGGTGCCTGGTGCTTGTTGCCCAGTGCCTGGTGCCGGGTGCCCTCTGCCAGGTACCCAGTGCCTGGTGCTTGGTGTTGGGTGCCTGATGCCCAGTGCCCAATGCCCCGAACTCGGTGGCTGGTGCCTGGTAGCCTGTGCCTGGTGGCTGGTGCCTGGTGGCCGGTGCCTTATGGCCGGTGGCAGTTGCCTCGAGCCCGATGCCCAGTGCGCGGTGCATAGTGCCTTGTGCCCAATGCCTGGTGGCCGGTGCCCATTGGCTGGTGCTTGGTGATTGGTGCCCGTGCCCGTGCCTGTGTTTGTGCCTGTTGTTTTTTTCTATGTGCATGTATCGCTTGAGGTTGTAAGTGCGCAGGACACGTTGGTCCCGGGAGTGGAGGAGATGCATCATGAGTACACGGTATCCTGGCATATCCTCACAACATCCCGGGATGTGTGCCCTTGTGTGCTCGTTTCCACCCTGTCCACGTGGCCTGTTGACTCTTTCTACTAGGGTGCTCTCACATGGTTGACCTGGTTTAGCATCATTTTGATGCAACTCTTGAGAGACCTAGATTAGTCACTTGTTCAGAGACTTTTAGGAAAACTATAGGTTTGTTTTCTGCTTGAGTTTGCCTAGGCGCCCTTGGGTTATCCGAGTTTGGAAACCCAACTTCGAGGGGGTGAGCGAGGGCTTTGCCCTCGCACTTTGCAGTTCGCCGGTGAGCTTCGCTTGCCGGCCGCTGGTTGAGGATCGACTAGCGATCCTCACCCGTAAGAGGGGCACCTCAACTTACTTAGACACTTATGTTGCTTTCAGGATGGCTGTCCGATGTTTCTGACTCTAGCTCACTCCACAGTGGACCATTTTCCATGAAATAAGTTGTGATCTGCTCCTTAGGCGATTCCCACCCGTGCCCGTGCCCGTGCCTGTTCCAGTGCCTGAGTCCGCGCTTGCGCCCATGCCCGAACCTCCACTCGCGTCCGTACCCGTGGCCGCTCCCGCCATTCGTGTCTACACCCGTGCCTTCACTCACCATTTGCACCCAGTCCTCGGTGCCCAATGGCTAATGCCCGGTGCCCAGCACCCAGTGCCCGGTGCCCGGTGCCCGGTGCCTGGTGCTAGGTGGCTGAAGGCTGATGGCCGGTGGCCCATGGTCTGTGGCTGGCAGCCGGTGCCTAGTGGCTGTTGCCCGGTGGCTGGTGTGTGGTGGTGAGTGGCTGGTGCTCGGTTCTCGGTGGCCCGTACCTGGTGCCCGATTGCCGGCTCCTGGTGTTTCATGGAGAATACAACACCGTGTAGTACAGCACAATTAACGCTATGCTACACAGCCAGATCAGTTCTTTAAATACAATTCATGGTTAAAAAATGTTTTTCGTGTTCCTTTGAGCATAGGACGCATGTTCTCCATGCGTTCATCTCGAGCATGTTTGCAACCAAGGGGGAAAAGACTGGATCGACTTGAAATTGGAAGAACTCATTCATACACAGGCCACACACCCATATGGGCATCCGAAACTGGACCCCCACTAAAAGAATCCATTGAATCTCCCTTCAAGCATGAAACATAGATTGTTTTTGTGCTTGTATGTAGGGTCTCTTAGATCAAGGGACCATGAAACGGCCCAGATGACAATCTTAAGAACTCATCCATGCACAGGTGGCATACCCACATGGTCATCAGAAACCCAAGTCTAAGTAAGAGGACTACGTGTCACGTTTCCTTGAGCATGAGAAGAGGGGTTTTTTCAGTCTCCATGATTAATGGGGAAATAAACATTTCCCGAATCCAAAGTGCCGTCCAAGAAATGCAGTTCATGACAGAAAGATTTGTGAAGAGTGAGTGGATGAGAAAGCACGTGAAGACAAGGGTGAAAACATTCATCAGGTTTTAAACATGTTCGATGTGAGCACATTGAAGACAAAACTCAGACCATGGAAGGGAGGTGAACGGAAAGGGAGGCAAAAAAACAGAAATGTGATTTCCATGGAAAGACCAAGTTCAGAAGGGAAGATATTCTGCCCTTTCTTTCTTGGTATAGTGGCTGATGAAAGTTGCAAGAAGTGTGCAACAATTCTTAACCATTTTACAGGGCAACAAATAGACTATTTCTTCTAGACTTGGTTGGGGGCATCCTAGCTCTGCAGGAGTTTGCATCATAAGATAGACTTTAGTGTTTTTTCTGAGAGGTATTTCCACTCCCTATCCCTTCCCTCACAAAAGATGTTTGTAGTTGGCCATGCATGCCGGAAAGTAGCGCCAGCACCAGCATCACCACCACTGACACCACCACCAGCAGCACCACCGGCACCTCGAGCACCACCACCACCACGACCATGACCATTACCACACCCTCGAGCATGTTTAGCAGCAGTAGCAGCAATATGCCTTGCTGCTAAAGGCAGGGATGGTTTTTTTCTCTCTCCTTTGATGTGGTGCATTTTTAATGCATGTATTTGGCAACAGAGTTAAAACATTGCTCAGGAAAGGTAAGAGACCATATGTCTTTTTTTTCTTCAACGTCTAGGAGAACAAGTGTTTTTCAATGTGCTAGTAGCTGCCATACAGTTCACATGGTTGAGTGGATGAAGACAATGCTGAAACTTACACTACGGGATGCTATAGAACAAATCAAGAACCAAGGTAACTCCTTTTTATTTCTCCTCCAAGTCCAAAAAACACAATCAACAACCTGTCTTCTTCAAAAATTGAGTCGTAACAAACCAAACAATCATATGCCTTTTTTGGATCCCCCCCCCCCCCCCCCCCCCCCCCGAGTCGTGCCGACGCAAGTTCCCATACGCCTCTTTTGGGCCACCTGAGTTGTACCAACCCAAGCAGCCTTTTGCCTTTTTTGGACCACCCGAGCCCTACTAACTCAAATCCATTGACCCCCCAAGTCATACTAACCCAGACAATAATGTGCCTCTTTTGGGTCAACCGAGCTGTACCAACCCAAGCATCCTTGGTACAAAGCTAGTGGGTGGTTCATCCAGAAAATCAGATCGCGATCAATGATGGGACAAACAAATTCTACGGCATGGATTTAATGCCATGACCACAATAGCAACAGAGACATCCGCTTCCCTGGACATCAGCGGAGACCATGGCCCTTGGGATCACATCAACACGGAGCTTTGTCAGCTACTGGTGCTATGCACTCGGGGAGGTTAAAGTGTGTTGTCACAGCCAAGTTGTCCATTAACAGTTTGTCCCATTGTGCTTGTTGTCCGTGATGATGCCTGTGGAGGAGCTTTGTTAATTCGTGATGAAAATGGACCTGACAGTGCTGCTTGGCTTGATGAGTCACACATTCGTGCTGTCTATTGTTTTTTTTATTCCTCCGTTAAGCATCAAGCAAAGGCCTTCCCAGCCCACATTGATCTATGCACATGGTGCCAGGCGATGATAAGGGAACGGAGCAAGCAGACCCCCCAGCATCGTCCGCTTCAGGGACGTTGAGCCCAGGATTGAAGGCGATCAATGAGCTCTGCAGTGTAGAGGATGAGATGCATCAGAACAAGATGCTAAGCACAAGCTGATGCATTTCAGGAGCTCTATGACCTTTTGTGTGTGCACTTAAGGGCCTCCGACCACATCCCGGGAATACTTGTGGCAGGTACAGCATTGGTCAGGCAGTCCATTTCTTGCGTCCCAGCCTGACAAGAGCCTCCGCCCATGCTCAATGACACTGAGGACACAGAGGAGACAGCTGCAGATCAGCACGCTAGTGAGATTGTTGTGCTCAAGGCTTGAATTTTCCAGGAGCTTTTGGGACCGAGGCCTGTCACACCGGTGCCACCACATCACCAGGACTCCTAGTGGAAACCAGCAGGGTTCGGAGGTGTTCCTCTTGATGGCGGTCCTCTCATGCCACGTCCACTTCCACCAGAGCCTGCGGTCGCTCTCCCTACTGAGCTACAGCTGAAGGAATTTGAGACACTCCCATCCCTTTATGACAAATATACATGCTTCGACTGCTCGGAGCTCCTCTTCCATGCATGGGCAGATTCTGAGGGTGTCTAACCCTAGTAGCATAGCCAGTACGAGATCGCCAATGATTGTCCATGAGAAGTTCACTACGTTCAAATGCAACTTGTCTTTTGTTGAATTTGAAGAAATGAGCAAGTTAGGGTCAGGTTTTGGTGGTGGCCATGGATCTGCACTCAGAACCTAAGTATCGAGCTCTTACAAGTAAGAGCTCGATCAGGTGAGCCTCGTGAAGCGAGACCCACCCGTCAGCTGGGGAGCGAGGCGTGCCGGTGCAATCGACTTAAGCAAGGGAAAAACCCTCGCGTGGCATGCAAACAGGGCTAACCGCCCCAATCCAAGTACACATACCGAAACACACAGTATGCCCCTAACTATCCTAGACCTAAACTAGGCTCCTGAGATTCTGCATTTTCCACTGCAGACCAAACATCGAGAGTAAGGAAAACCATAAGCTTCACAAGAAATCCAACGTAGTCACCAAGGCTGTCACTGAGACTGGAGCAGAGGCAATGCCGCGAGAGGGAGGAAAGCGCACTAGAGATGCCAGAGGCAGTCGAGGGTGGATCCTGCGTGCAGACTCAGTGTGCGTTGCCTCCATTTTTTGGATCAGCATGCCCTGCGCACTCATTTCCACGTCAGGGAGAAAACTATGTACAGAGAGGATTAACACGCCCCCTTGGACATGAGTCCAGTGGACATGCAGCCGAGGTGCTCAAGTTGCTAATAAAGTGCAGGAGATGGGAGTGCCTTGGTGCGGAAGTTGGCCAGCTGGGCAGTACCGCTAACTGGGCATACTGGAACGGCACCTGCCTCGACTGCTTCTCGGACAAAATGATGCTCTACACTAATATGCTTTGTGCGAGGATGCAGCACGCCATCATTCTCAGCAATGCTCCTTGCGGCATAGCTGTCGCTGTGAAGTGCAACGGCATGAGTGGGCAGCCCCAATTCTTCAAGCAGTCATGCCAGAAAGATGCATTCACAAGCTGCTTCACCCATTACCATGTATTCAGCCTTAGCCACATTCCGAGCCACACATGACTGCTTGGCTCTCGGCCACAAAACTGCAGTGCCCTACATACGGAACACATAACCACCACGACTACGGGCCACACAATCACGAGCATAGTCACTGTCAAAGTACCCATCCAACAACGGACATGATGAAGGTGCAAAGACCAAACCAAGCGCAGCATTGTCCATCACATAGCGAAGCAACTTCAGCAGTGCTTTGAGATGTGTGCTAGCATGTTAACTGGACATAAGATATCAATTCGTGTGGTGGAAGCAAGATGCGACAAACTGCCAGTGATGTGTCTGTACAATGTGGGGTCACAGTCCAGTCCATAGTCAGTGGTGCTGGCGTCCAAAAGGTGTGCATATGCATCAGGACTCACCGGTGAATGTTTCATGGCAGATGTTGTACCAGGTGCTGAAAGCGTGCATTCAGGTGTGCTATGAACCGTCCTTGATGCAAGGTGAGCATGCGAGCTATCCTGTCCCTGGTGACAGTCATGCCCAAGAATTTTGTTGCTTCACTCAAGTTTGTCATGCTGTAGTGTGTGGTGAGAAATTTCTTTGTTTCTGTAATGAGGGAGAGGGAGGGTGACAGGATAAGGAGATTGTCCACATAGACAAGCAAGGCAACTAGAAGATCGTGGTCCCAGCGCAGAAAAAGAGACGGGTCACTCAGACTTTGCATGAACCCTCCTGATCTAAGGGTGCATCATGTTTCTTTGTTCCAGCAGCGCGGAGCTTGCTTGAGCCTTGAGGGCCTTGAGAAGCAGCCACACGTGGTCTGTACCATCATCAAACCCTTCTTGTTGCTTCATGTAAAGCTCGTCCTCAAGTGGACCATTGAGGAAGGAATTCTTGACATCAATTTGATGTATCTCCCAGTCCTCATGTGCCGCTACACCCAGCAGTGTCCGACTCATCCAGTACTTGCCCACTGGGGCATAGGTGTCTGTGAAGTCCTGACCTGGGATCTGCTGAAAGCCCTTAGCCACCAGCCTCTCTTTGTACATTTTGATGAGTCTTAGTAGGATCCTTTCGGTCTTGTATACCCATTTGACATCAATGGCTTTCCACCCTGGTGGCAATGGGACCAGTTCGTACACACCATGCTCCACAAGAGTGTTCAACTCAGCCAACATGGCCTTGTCCCACTCACTTGTATCAGCGCATCCCCTTGCCTCAGCAAGTGTGTGGGGCCCCACAATTGTTAATCTTCCACTGTACATGTTTCTCCTCTTGTGGTGGCCATTAGTGCGCAGGGCATGCTGGTACAGCGAGTAGAGGCAACGCACCATGAAGGCACGCAATCCCCGTCCTTCCTCACCGGTGGTCGCCTCCATCCTGAGCGCATGACCCATCTCCATTATCATCCAGGCTTGACACGCTTGCCGTGTCCTTGGGCATTCATGGCAAACCTACTTTATTCTAGTCATAACTGCTCATTGCTTGCTTTAGCGTGAGAGACCTATGTCAGACCTGCAACTTTGACCTTGGTTAGACATAGAATATGCCACTTTGCAGGTGACGCATGGCGTGCCCCACTTGGGGAGCACGGATTTCTCTCGTGCCCTTTTCTGGGCCGTCGAGAGCTTTTGCCCTCGAGCGAGCTCACTTACCAGTGAGCTTTGCTCGCTGGCGTGACAGGTGGTGTCGACTAAAAATTGCACCCCTAGAACTAGTGTAACTTGTTACCTAGGGACTTGTACCTCTTCTCCTTGCCGCCACCATCGAGGTTTGGACCTAGCGTGGCCTACAGTCTATGTTGACCCGGGGTCCCGGGGTGACCTTATTACTGCGGCCGCTGCACCGCGGACCACCGCGATGCCCCCGCGATGTGCGGTGCTCGTTGTTTTCCAGCTCTGGTCCGGAACGGCCATTCCTTGTGATGTGGCACACGTTGGAAGCCACCGCGGCTGGCACCGACCACTTTGCGACGATTTTTTTTTCCCACCCCAGACAACCCCCCCCC
>SZWC01012431.1:28923-41046 GCA_023375785.1 Penium margaritaceum | reverse complement strand
GGGGGCTGTCGTAGACCTCATTGCATGTCTTCCTTGCAGGCCCCCACTCACTTGCAGGTCCCCTTGCAATTTCTTATTGCATGCCCATGCCATGACCTGTTGCTTGAGACGTGCTTGAATTGACCACTATTTATCCAGCTCTTCCTTTGCTTCCCTGCTTCATGCCTCACAAGTTCATGTTGCAGGAATTGTGCTTCAATCCATGCATCGACTGCATGAGGCTCATGACTTAAGGGGCTTGAAGCAAAGTCAGTGTGTGTATCTGGAAATGATATCATGGACTGAGAAATGTAGTGATGAGTTAATGGAGGAGAGTATGTGTAAGAAAGTTATGTCTTGTCTAAAATTTTTGCAAAATGTGTGTTAGCAAATGGAATGTCAGAGGAAGAGGTGGTTTTGTTTTCAACACTGGGATTGCATGGTAACCGGGGTGCCGGGGTGCCCATGTGCCGATGTGCCGATGTGAGGGGGGTAGCACATCGATGTGCCGCGGTGCACATCGATGTGCCGGGGTTCGGGGTGGCCAGGTCAACATAGCCTACGGTCCACCGTTTCAATAACCGTTTGTTTCTATAGCTTCCTAGCAAGCTCCTTAACAATGGCACGGTCCATGTTCACCGGTCCAGCCGTGTGATTTTTCCTTTAGTTCACACGTGCCACATTGCGCGAGGAGCATTGTATTGGCAGTGGGGATGGTGTTTTGGAACTTTCTGTGCTGTTCTAGGGTGTTTGGGCTTGCAGCCCGGGCTGTGTGTGCGGAGCACTGGAGTCTGTGCTGCGTAAGTCAGTGGGCGTCAAAAGGTCTGTGGGAACTGACGATGTTTCTCCTGTGTTCCTCTCTTGCTGTGGCGGTTGTGAGTGTACAGTGAGTGTGTGAGGCACAAACACAGGCACACACACATAGTCTGGGTACTACTCAGGGATGGTAATGTGAGGAACATGACGCAGAGTGCAGAACTTTTTGTAGGGCATGTGCTCCAGGAAGGAGGCATCTCTGCTCTCTAGGAGGTGGTGGTGCATGGGATCCCAGAATCACCACGCTTTGGAGGCTTTAGAGACACCTATAAAGGCACACCATCGGCCTCGCAGGCTAAGTTTATGGTCTCTTTGGGGCTGCGCAAACCACACGCATGCCATTGTGCCCCAGACCCTTGCTGGCCTTGAGTAAGCCTTCTCCTTCAACCACCACTCTCATGGCGTGACTGCCTTGGGCAGAGGCCCTTGTGGCACCCTGTTCTACACCCACGTCACATACTTGGCGGCTTCCTCCCAGAAGCCAAAGGACAGACCAGGCTCACTCAACAGGGTGCGCAACGTACCACCAAGGGTCCTGTGCCACCTTTCAGCCACACCGTTTTGCTGTGGTGTGTATGTTGCGATGGTTTGATTATCTATACCTTCGGCCTTCAATTCTGCTGTTAGGACACCCATTCCGCAATGGCATGTCCCCGCTTCTGGAATCCGCTTGTGGGGAATCCGACCCGCAATGGCAGGGTCCTCACATATAGAGACCTCTCCAGCATTCCGTCGACCATGTCCCCGCTTCTGTGGCTTCCGAGCGGATGGGGAAGTCAAGGCTCATAAATGGATCTGTCCAGGCTTCCACACCTCGGGTTTGGTCTCTGGCCGATGACGACCTGGCCAACATGGCCGACGGCCCGGTGGTCTTATCAGTCCCCACAGGTAGTCCCAAGCCAGTGTCTATGTCAGTCCCCACTGACACACCTGTTCCTATGTGTGTGCCAGTCTCCACAGATACAATTGTTCCTGTGCCTGCGTCAGTCCAAACTATCACACCTGATCCCGTGCTTGCTCAATTCCCCACAAGCATACCAGGTCCGTGACCTCTGTGGGTCCCTCCTGTCTCACCTACATTGATCCCTGTTGCCTCCTCTAGGCCCATCCATGTGTCACCTACGTCTTGACCCTCTTCTCCCGAGCTAGCACCCTCTGAGACGATACGCTCGCAGCTTGCTCCCCAGTTCAAGGTGAGCACCTTGGACTCAGGCTACTCACATGAGCCTGGTGGTCGTCATCAACCGCTGGCCTCTACGGCTCATCAAGGTGTTGATTCCTTGCTTAGAAACATTGCCCACAATGTTAGGTGCAGAGACCCTGGCACGAAGGCCCTTGGCCTTAGTGGCAAAATGGACCATAGTGAGGTGCAACTAGCATGTCCTGTCACTCACAAGTTGGCCTCTTGAATTTTTTTGGTCAGCTATGATGTCGCAGCTGGTCTTGTGGTGGTTAGGCCTAGTCTAAAGGCATGTGACACAGTCACCTGGAGCTCTCTCTCTCTGGGCATGATCCAGGAACGTTGAAGGAGGCGCTTTCGGCTGAGGACACAAAGTTTTGGCGCGCTGCTTGTGAGGATGAACCTAAGGCCCTTCAAGGTATCCTCTTGATTGTATCTCCATGAATAGAGGCCGGGAACAATGACAAGGCAGTCCTTCATGCTACCTACAGGATGAAGAACTTCATTCTGCATTTGTGTTCCTTGGAATGGAGTTCTTGTACGACCACCAACAATGGATACTCTTGCTTCACCGGGCACGTTACACCCGCGTTGTGGGGGAGTGATTACACCAGATGCACGGAGTACCACGAAGGTGGATGGTTTACCACAGCTGGGGGAGATCGTGGACGTGATCTTGTACTTGCACCTTATTGGCTCTCAAATGCACTTAGCAACGATCACTAAGCCCGATGTTGACTTTGCAGTCAAAATTCTTGAGCAGTTCTCGATGTGTCCATCATGCGGATGTCGGATTGGTGCGAAATGTTTTATCCATGTCGTATCTTGAACTCTACTCTCCTTGGTAGTGTTTGGTGGTAATTGACAGCTACAAGAAAAGTGACTTGGCATGGAGCCCTAACAGGCGTAGTCGGACAGGCTATGTGTTCCTGTTTGGTGGCACTTCTCTACTGCGGTGTACTGATAAGAAAGACTGCATTTCACATAACATTTCAGAGGCAAATCCCGTTGTGCTAGGGGCTTGGGCTGCTGAGGTTGTAGCTCTAGCCATTGTTTCAAAGTTGGGTCTGCCTATTCCATCCATCATTTTGCAGTGTGAAAACCAGGGTGTCCTTGCCGTTGTAGATAAACTTGGTGTGCTCCATGCGTGCACAAAGAACATTATTGTTAAGCATGAATTTCTGCCTTACTTGGTGGAGCAATGGGTGTTATGCGTCATCTGGGTCGACAAAGACATGTAGCGGGGTGGGAACCTGACCAAGTCACTCGCGTACAAGAAGTTTACGGTGGCCATTTGCTGTATGAGGCTAAGTCTATTGCCTGAGGATGGCTAAATGTGAGATCCATATGTGTATGGACTATTGAGCATCTCGTTGTGCCCTTGTTTCCCTTCTGCAAGCGTATGGTAATGCGTTTTATTGGGTTATGAGGGATGTTGTCAGGTGAGCCATCCTTGTCTCTTTGCATAACTTGCTCTTGCAATGCGAGTCATCCCTGTCTGTTAGTGCATTTTATTGTGACCACTCAGCCATGTCCATGCTCATGCAGATCCTTGATGTGGACCCACCTGGCGCCAGAGCACTGACGGGTGGTTGCTCCACCCACTAGCAACTGCCAGACAGGTGCCACGATGTCCTCGGTGCTTGTTGGGATGCTCTACAGTTTTTCTACAAGCAGTATAGTTTCCTTGGTGGAGAAGCTTCTAAGCCTGATTTGTATGCTTTGAACTTTCTGTCCACTGATATGTTACGGACCTGTGCGTGTGACCAGTAACAGCGTCTAGCTTGAAATTTTACATTTGTAGATTGAGACGGTGTTGCGTTTGGATACCTGTGTACAGAGTTACAGCCAAAACAATGGGTTGGGGCCTGTTTTAGGAAAGACTGACACTGCCGCGTGCGTCAACCGCCGTGCGCCGCGGCAGGTATTAATGCTTTGTTCTTGTCAGTTGTCATTTTTCTCTGCATTACTAAGCTATTCAAGCTCATGATACTTTGAGCGTCTTCCTAGCTCAACCCTTGCTGTTTCTTGCACCTCCTTGCTTGCTAGTGCGCCAGCTGACTGGACAGTCTTGTCACGTCAGCAACAACAAGTCTAGGAAGCGTTCTACCAATTTCTCATGGTATCAGAGCAACGAGACCTCTCTTGCTAAGCTGCACTGAAGATTCGCAACACCGGCAGCAGTAGTGAGAGTGACTCCCGCCGCAGTATCATGGGACCCATCACAGTCGTTTGCTACAGCGACACCACAAAGCAGTCCCCGCTACCTCACCGCGTGAGCTGCGGCAGTTACAAGCTCCAGTTGCCACGCCGAGCGGTAGCAGCAGCATCGGGTGGCAGAAGAAGTTGTGTCTGGATGCCCATCTATACAAAAAAAGAGGGAGAATCAGCTCGCACCAGTTCGCGGAGGCGGCCGCAAGCAGTGGCAACACGCAGCGGCGGTGGCAACTTGTAGCAGCCGTGGCGTCAGCAGCCGCAAGTAGCAACAGCAATGTAGCAGCGGCGGTAGAAGTAGCAGCAGTAGCACAATAGTAGTAGCTGAGGCGGCAGCAGCGAGAAAGGGGGTGACCCTGTCACCCCCACCAGTCACATGGATTCCGCATGACTTCCACAAAATGAGATAAAAAACTGCTCGCGTACATAAGCTAGCATGAAAAAACGCTAGCGTTTTCTTCCGCCAGCATAATAATGCTGATGTCATTGTCAGCTTTGCCCACATTAATCACTTTGAGGTCAAAACATTAGACTTTCTCAGCATTTCAAATCCTCAAAAAGTGTTGTCATTTTTGTGTTCAGAGTATGTTTATGTTTGGCCTCATACAAAGCACTACGGTGGCGCCCATGCGTCACAAGGGCAAAGGGTCAAGAGACCCCTCCTCCTCTTCCTCCTCTTTGGGCATCATGAGTCCACAATTGCAATCACTTGTAATCAAGGAGCTCCGTCAGACGCAGGATGAGATGCGCCGGCAGCAGTAGTAGCAGACCAACACGTTGTAGGAGATTGCGGAGTTGCTGCGGAGCCGTTTGGGGCCCTCACAGCAGCCACTAGGAGGATCTACTAGTGTTGTACCATTTTTTCTGCATTCTATGTTTGACACACTGCTGCGACCTGAGCACCCCTCATCAAAGGTTGACACTTGAGATGAGGGGGAGGTAGAGGATGAAACATGTGAGGACCAGATCCGTGTGCTCAAAGAGCGTCTTTGTGAGCTACGTTTGGGATCACAGCCTTTTACTCCGCCACCTTTTCACCGTCAGCATCAGGTATGTCATTTAGCAGCGTTCACCCTTCGTGGCGTTTCTCTCACTGATGGTCTCCCTTTACCTCGTCCAGTACCTCTTGAGCTTGAGGTCGTCCTCCCCATAGAGTGGCAACCAAAGGACTTTCAGACACCTTTATCCTGTTATGATACTGACGAGGGTTTTGATTGCTAGGAGACCTTGTTTCAGGTGTGGGCCAGCTCTGAGGGCGTGTGGCCTTAGTGCTACAGCCAGTACCAGGCTCGCAATGCTCACCAGGTTCAAACAGTAGCGAGGGCGATGTGCGGTCTACTCTAGGCCATGCCGCCAGAGACTATGGTTGACTTCCGTCCCTTCGTGGGGGAGACCGGGACGGGGATTGGATTTGATCTGCGCTAAGGATGGGGGCTGGCCCTGACACTTCTTGCTACAGAGACCCATGCCAAGAGTGCGGCCAGACTGCGTGAGCTCCACTCCCTGCGTCAGGGTCCCACAAAGCTTGCAGCTGTCCACTAGAGGTGGGCAATGTGGCTTTACACGCGCCTTAATACTTGTGACAGGATGCAACTATGGGTACTTGACAACGTGATGATGGAGGCGCACTTTGGACCACGTGAAGCTCTTTACGAGCTTCGATCATGTGGCCCTCCCTTAGCTGTCGGGGTCACTACAGTTGCTTCCTTAGGCCCATCGCTACTTCCTCCAGGCCACATCGGCTCATGAGGAGGCTATTGCCCATCAGCAGAGTCTACTTGTTGCAATAATCACTACGACCCCTCCTATGGCGCACTCCTAGTTCACCAGTCGCACCTCCATCGCTTCCTCCTCCTCCACCTCTATCCCGATCGGCCACACTCAAGGCATTGCAGCGGCCGCATAGGGGAAGAAAGGAGAGAATCGGAGCGAGAAGGTCCAGCGAAAGCAACGACAGCCGGCGAGTAGTGGCAGTGGACGTTCTATCCACTACTACAACTGTAGAGGCGGTCACTGCAACACGGAGTGTAAGCAGCCTCTTGACTAGACTCAGATCATGCGCAACCTTTGAGCAGTGCACATGCAACGGATTTCCTCAAGTGATGCAAAGACCGGACGCATTGTGACCACGACTACAACAGACACATCCGTTCCACCAATAGAAATGAAATGGACCCTCAAGATCGCACCATCGCGGAGCTTTGTTAGTTGCTCGCGATTCATACTCGAGGAGGTGCGAGTGTGTTTTCACATACGAGTGGTCCCAAGACAACTTGTCTTATTGCGTCTACTACTCGTGATGATTCTTGTAGTGGCACTCAATTGGCTTACGATGAGGATGGCCCTTACGGCGCTGAGTGGCTTGACGAGTCACAGATCCGTGCTGTTCGCTGTTCTCCTAAGTCCTCTTGCTATGCATCCAACAGAGGTAGAGTGTTCTTTGGCATGTTGCTTAGTGTCGACAAATGGTCTTGAGTCGAGTGGCACCTTGATCATTGACTCTGGTGCCATCCATCACATGACTTGTTGTCGTAGTGAGTTTGTTTTACTTGGTCTGGTTGCATTCGTTCGATCTTCTCACACAAGGTCTGGTCAATCGTTGCTTGTACAGGGAGTTGGGGTCGTGTGGTTTGATGGTCCGTCTGGCCCCTTGTATACTTCTGATGTACTCTTTGTCCTTGCTGTTGAGCGCAGCCTGCTCTGTATTTGTGCATGCACGAGCATGTGTCTTACTGTTGAGCACTCTGTTGACTGTGCTACAGTGACTACTCTTGACATAAGTTTCATCGTGGTCCGTGCCTCCATTGTTGATCTTTATCATGTGTCTCATTGCATTCTCTTTATTTGTTCTCCTCTTACCTCTTTTTACGTGTCCTTGTTACTAGTCTTCTCTCCCCTGAGCACCAACACTTGTTACATTGTTGCCTCAGTCATGTGAGCTCCGACACTGTGTCCAAGCTTACTCAAACTCAGCCAGTCCTCGGTCTTGATGCGACTTCCTTTGAGAAGCCGCCCAAGACCGATTGTCTTGTTTGCGTCCGGGGTAAGTTGCATTGCTGCTCTTACCCTGACTCCTCCTCCCACGCACTGCGTCCACTAGAGTTGGTCCACTTCGACCTTCTCGGTCCTCTCCCAGTCGAGGACCTCTCTGATCGAGGTTGATATGTTCTCACCTTGTCCGATAACTTCAACTGGATACGGGGGGTCTACATCCTACGCCACAAGAGCGATGCCGCATTGGCGGCCCGCCTGTGGCTTGTCATGGCTAAGCGTTAGTCTCATCACACCCTACACAATTTCTGCTTGGATTGTGGTGGCAAGTTCTTAGGGAAGATGGATGCCTACTTTGCACAGCATGATATAATCACCTGGTCTCCGCCCTTGGTAAACCACAGTAGAACAATGTGTGAGAGCGTTAGAGCTACACCATGGAGGATGCGGTTTGCGCTATGCAGTGTGATTACGGTCTTCCAGAGTCCTTTGCCTTTGAGGGCTTCTTCTACATGACATGGATCTGGAACCAATTGCCACATGGTCTACTTCCTGACCATGTCACGCTGTACAAGTTGTGGTTTGGCCATGGTATTAATCTCCGTTGAGCCCGCGCATGGGGGTCCCTCACTTGTGTTTGGTGTACCAAAGATCAGCAGGGGTCCAAGGTCTCGCATCGGGGCCGTATGTGTACCTTCCTCGGCATCTCCTTGCGATCAAAGGCCTGGTGTTTTTGGGAACCCCCTCGACATCGCATTGTCGAGTCTTGAGGTGCTCTCTTCTTTGGGGCTCTCACCTACCGCAACTTGTCCAGCATTCTATCGCTAGCCTCGGACAATGTTCCTACTTGTGTGGCCTCCCGGCAGATGGCGGAGTCTCGTCCTACAAATGGGTCCGTCCGGGCCTCCTCACTTGCGATCTGGTCTCCGACTACTGACAATCCGGCCATCGTGCTTTGGGTCCAGTAGCCTCATCATTTCCCTCTGGAACACCTGTTTCCATGCTAGTATCAGACCCCTCTAGCACACCTGATCCCATGCCAGTGCCAGTCCTTTCTGATCCACCTACTCTCGTGCCTGTGCCAGACCCCTCTGGCTTACTTGATCTTGTCCCGGTGTCAATTCCCTTGGGCAGACTTTATCCCGTACGACTGGCAATCCCCTCTGGCACATCCGATCCTGTGCCCGTGTCAGTCCCCTCTGTCACTCCCAGTCCCGTGCATTCAACTATTTCCCTTGTGGTTATGGCCCAGCAGCCTTCTCCGCGGCCTGAGGTGAGCGCCTCAGCATGAAGCTACTCATGCGAGCCCAGTGGTTGTCTCCCACCACTGGCCTCTAGGCCTCGGCGGACTGTTGACTCAGTGCCTAGACACCTAACTCGTAATGTTCAGAGTGGAGAGCCTGGCACGAGGGCCCTGGGCCTGAGTTTCCAGTCAGACTACACCAAGGTGCATCCAGCATGTCTTGTCGACCACGAGATGGTCTCCTGAGAATTGTTGGTTGCTTGTGTTGCGGCAGCTGACTTTGTTGTGGTCAAACCAAGTCCTGAGGCGTGTGTCTTAGCCACCCAGAGCTCTCCCTCGACAACGCCTGATCCACGCATGTTGAAGGAGGCACTCTCAGCTCAAGATGCAGACTTGTGGCGTGTTTCTTATGAGGATGAGCTGAGAGCCATCCATGAGCACGGCATCTATGAGCTTGTCAACCTCCTGCCTAAGCAGAAAGCTGTACAGACCTAGTGGGTCTTCCGCAAGAAGGTGAAGCTAGATTGCACATTGGATTGCTACAAGGCTCGCTTGACGGCCAAGGGGTTCTCGCAGGTTCAGGGTGTGGATTTCACTTACACCTTTGCACCCGTTGGCCGCATGACTACCGCTCGCACTCTATTTGGGGCTCTCGCTCACCACAACTTGGAGCTGCACCAGATGGATGTAAACAACGTGTTCCAACATGGCATCTTAGAGGAGAAGATTTACATGGTCCAGCCACCTGGATTCGGGGTCGGTCACAAGGTCTAGCGCTTGCGCAAGGCCTTGTATGTCTTAAAACAGTCACCTAGGTACTGGAACTTGGAGATCACCGGCACACTGACACATGTCGGTTATGTGCAGAGTGATGCTAATCCGCCCCTCTTTCTCAGACATATAGTTTAGAGCTTAACCGCCATCCTTGTCTACGTGGACGTCCTCTTGATTCCATCTCCTTGTATGGCACTCGTGAAGGAGGCCAAGGCTATCCTTCAGGCTGCCTATAGGATGAAGAACCTTAGTTGTGCAGCTGTGTTTCTTAGGCTAGAGATCGTGCGTGATCATCAGCGACGGACACTCTGGTTGCATTAGGCACATTACGCTAGCATTGTCGTAAGCGATTTGTTGACCTCCTTGGTGCAAACCCTCACAGCCTCCACCCCCATCACACCTAAAGGGCACGGTGCTCTGAAGGTCCATGATCCAATAGAGCTGGGGGAGACAGTGATCGTGACCCTGTACTTGCGCCTGACTAGCTGTTTGATGTACTTGGCCACTACCACACAACTCAATGTTACCTTCGTTGTCAACCTCCTTGAAGATTTTTCACAGTGTCGTCGGGCGAGAGCCCTTTATGCAACTGTGCGAGTGGTGTGGACCGTGGTCTCCACACCGTACCTCAGACTCTGTTTTCAGTAGCAATGTTTGGTGGTAGTCGACAACAACACACACACTGACTGGGCGTAGAATCGTGATGGACGCACTTAGACAGGCTACGTGTTCCTACTGTGTGGCACCGCTGTTTCCTGGTACAGCGGTAAGCACATTTGTACATCACGTAGCCCATCAGAGGTTGAGTATGTTGCTCTGGGATTTGGGGTTGCTGAGGCGGTGTGGCTAGAGTGTCTGTTTTGTGAGATGTGTCAGTCTCTACCTTGCGTTGTCCTGTGTTGTGACAACCAAAATGATCTTGCCATGGTAGAGAACTCTGGTGTGTTTCATGCATGGATGAAGTACATAGTTGTTGAGCATAAATTTGTGCATGATCTTGTGGAGCAACGAGTGATCTCCGTCATCTGGGTCGGCACGGACATGTAGCTTGCTGACTTCTTGACCAAGGCACTTGCGCACGGAAAGTTCATGCTGCCCATTCGGTCTCTTGAGCTTCACCCCGTGCTTGACAGTAGATGAGAGAGAAGTGTGTGAGCATGGACTGTTGAGCATCTTGGTGCATACCTGTGTCAATTCTGCACGTGTATGGACATGCGTACCATCAGGTCATGGGGGAGTGTTGTGATGTGAGTCATCCACGTCTGTTTATACGGCTTCTTGTGACCAGTCAGCCGTGTCCATGCTCATGCAGATCCCTTCTGCGAACCCCGCGGCCGCCGGAGCACCGAAGAGTGGTGGCTCCACCCACTCGCAGCTGCGAGATAGCTGCCACGACGTCCCTAGTGCTTCCTCGGATGCTTTGCAATTATTCTATAGTTGTTAGAGTTTTCTCGGTGGACTGGCTTCTGAGCTCGATTTGCATGTTATGCATTGTCTGCCCATTGATCCATGTTGAACCTGTGCATGTGACCAGTTGTAGCATTTGGCTCAACATTGTGCATTTATAGGTTCATAATGTGTTGCATTTCGATACCTGTGTGCAGAGTTACGGCCAAAACAATGATTTTGGTTCTGTTTTAGGGAAAAGCAATTGTGTGCTGTGCGTCACCAGCCGTCCGCCGCGGCAGGTATTCATGTTGTGTACTTTTTTGTTGTCATTTCTCTTTGCATTACTATGCTATTCAAGCTTATGAGACTCTGAGCGTCTTCCTAGCGTAACCCTTGCTGTTTCTTATACCTACTTACTTGCTAGTCCGCCAGCTGACTAGACAATGTCACCACATTAGCAACGGCAAGTGTAGGAAGCTTTCTAGCAATTTCTCACTTACTCTGACCACTCAATCGTGACCATGCTTGTGCAAATCCTTGATGGGGAACCAGCTTGCGTTAGAGCGTCGTATTTTGGTCCACCCACTGGCAGCTACAGGACAGTTGCCGTATCGTCCCGGGTGCTTTTCCGAACATTCAGCATTGTTTGTGTAACTTGCATGATTTTCTAGGTGGGTGTGCCCTATGGCCTGATTTGCATGTTTCTGTATTACGTTTGTAATCAATGCCGAACCTGTGCGTGATTCGTTGTAGTGTCCGACTTAAGATCCTGTATGTTGAGGTTCAAATGGCTGTTGCATTTAGATGTCTGTGTGCAGAGTTGCGGCTAAAGGAGTGGTTTGAAGCCAGTCTTAGGACAGATTGAAGCCACCGTGTGCATCACCCTCCGTGCGCCCTGACTGGCATCTATGTTATGTGCGTACTGTTGGTTTTCTCCACGTCTCTCATTGTGCTCTATTGTGTCCTCCTGGCTTGTGTACATTGGCGTGTTTATGACTAACGACAAGACTTGACGCCGTTGGAGTGTTGTCCAATGGAGCCGACGCACGCTGAGGCCTACGCGCGGTTCGCTGGAGCCTTCTCCCCGCGTCAACGTGCTCAGCTCCATTGGCAGGCCTCCTCGGCAGTCGAGCCGCCGGCGGTCACTGCCACCGTAGAGGCAATCTGCATGCTTGCAGTGCTGGACCTGACTGTGATGTTGCCTTTACAGCATCATGTTCTGCCTATGGTCCATGTTTCACGTTGCGTAGCACTGTCTGGCTCAATGGAGTAGCGTAGGCACTGCCTAGGTTTGGGCAGTCATAACTCTTCTCTACTTTTTTTTAGCTGTTACTGACCGCACGGCTGCGTTTGCAGCGTCCATGTTATGGTATGATCCTGTTTTCAGGCAAAACGGACAACGCTCGGGTTTTGGGTTGTCGCCTGTCTGGCAGGCCTCACCGAGAAAACCTGCCAGCCTGAAAATAGAGCTATTTTCTAATTGGCTAGTGAACTGAGGAACAAGCTCTACAGAGCTTGGGGGGGGGGGGGGGGGGGT
>SZWC01012431.1:18681-28777 GCA_023375785.1 Penium margaritaceum | reverse complement strand
GGGGGGGGGGGGGGGGGGGGGGGGGGGGGGGGGCTAGTTCTTGGAGGGGTCTCCCATTGTGTCTCATTTTTTATTCCTCATCAGTCATTTTCAGTTTTCAGCTGCTTTGTGGGGCGCACGTTTTTGAGTAACAAACCCAGAGCCTCCATACTCTAGAGCAGCAGACTAAGGGGGCAACAGACTTAAGCAACGAACATGGAAGCTCGCACGCTGCATCAATAATGCTACTGCCCCAACCTGCTGTCTAGGTACTCCAGCTCGTACCAGTTGTCATTAATGTGTGCACATTAAAGCTTTGGAAGGTTGTGATACTACATGTCCAATAACAAGATCCTTATCCTTGCACTTGCATTGCGGTGTAGTGTGTCAGCTGACTCTACTCCGTTTCCATCAACGACGGCAGAACTAAGAAGCTTCTGGGCATCTTCTTATTCCACCACAAATTTACTGATACCATGGCAAGAGGCATCTCGAGCATCTCAGTTCAATTTGGGACACCTTGTGAGTGATGCAATCCACCTTCATCCCATCTGCACAATGCGCATGTGTGTTGAGAGACAACAAGATAGAAACGTGTCGACAAATTTCCTACAAAACAACAATAGGTGTTAGGCTCCTCATGCTACATGATTTGTAAGAGCTCCGATTGTGTAAAACCTATTTGCAACTACGCATGGCACTCCTCCACAAAATCCGTTCTCCTCGTGGCTTCCTTGTGAGACAGCATGACTGCCCTCTAGGTCACTGTCACGAGGGCAGATGGAGAAATGCTAGAAGGCATCCTAGAACCTTCTCACTTGTCCGACGCATGTGCGCTGGTGTGATGGTCTTCTCTCCCACGAGTGTGTCGATGTGAGGGTCTTCAGAAGAGTGAGGAGGAGGTCGCAAACATGAGAGAAACTGCTAGGAGAATCACAGTGGTGTGAAGAGAGGGTCTGTGGGGATGCCAAGAGGCCTGCAAAAGCATGCACGAGCAAGGGGTGAAAACAGACGTACAAAAAAATGGATCATCGCACGAAATCGTCCAGTCATGGAAGGCCACTGCGCATGAGAAAAGGAGATTGTTGAGTAGTTGTCAACATTTATGCTTCAAACGACTGATGATGGCCCTCTATGCATCATCGGCGCCCATGCCGATACGCATGAAGGAGATCTGGGCATGGACCTGGGGAGGGGGGGGCGGAGGGGGGAAAGCAAGGTCAGGGGGTAGAGACACTGAAATCAGTCATTACAGATGCCTTGGTTTCTTCTGGGTTGGTCATGATGGTCACGTAGAAGATCCATTCGACCAGTCTCCCTTCCTTGGAGCGGGTGGTCCTCAAACAAGCGCATGGCTCGCGACAAGGCCCCTCTGAGTGGACTAGGCCGCCTTTTTGGCGGGCGTGTGCCGCGTCTGGTCCCCGCTCCACTGCTGCCTGCCGGGTGTCGGGCCATGCAACGACCCTAGCACGCACAGCCGGAAGCACCATCTCCAAGCTCTCCTCAACCAGACCAGCCTAGTCCCCGGCCTCAAACCGGAGGCATCGCTCCAAGGCGACACCATCAATCTGCAGGGGCTCATGGGCAACGTCCCACAGCTCCCCTCTCTTGCACCAGCGTCTTCCGCCGACAAAGGCCGGGTTCCCCGCCTACTCCTCCTGTGAGGGGGCAGAGGACATGAAGGTGGAGGAGGAGCATCCATCGCGCGTGGAGGCCTGCCAGGAGCAAGTCGTGGTCGGTCCTCCATGAGCAGTTGCCGGCAAAGATGGCGCTCACCGCAGGGTTGCATTGGTTAAGACGCTGTGCAAAGCGTCTTAACCAATACAACCAGGCAAAGATGGCGCTCACCCTGCGTCGCAGCTCGCCATAGAGTTCGGCGATCTGCTGCCGAGGGGCCTGGGCCATCTGGTGCTCTACCCCAACCCCCGGCTTGAGGAGCCCGCAGAAGCTCTCACAGCCGAGTTCCTGGAGAGCCTCCCACGCTGGAGAGATCGTGTGGTCCAAGGACCACATTTTCTCCGATTCACGGGGCCCTTTCTTTGTTACTACAGATTAAAAGGAATGCCTTCATGTACTGGCACAAGCACGTGGTACGAAGTCTTGGCGTCACCTACAGCACAATATGGTGAGTGAAAGGTCAGCTAGACCCCATGTAGAGCTCCACCCCACAATGATCCACAACTGCCAGCGCACTGAAGAACATGTCCAACTGAGCCATCAGCTCAGTTGGCCATGATGGTAAAGTATCAGATGATTGCGCACTGGCTGCGGATATCCACAATGGACACCCGTTGCGCCAACACGGCCGAAGTCCTCTGGGCCCAGCGCTCAAATACCTCGGCCAAGCAATTGTGCGGGCCCTGAGACAAGCAAATGCTAGCAAGCCGGGCAAGGAAGACCCAAAATTAGCTCCCAGGGCCGCCCAAAGATAAACTAGCCACACTGGGGAACCTCACCGTACTTGGCCAACTTCTCCTCCTCAGCCGCCTTGATCGCCTTCTCAGGCCCCGTGACCCTCGGACCCTGCGCAGCCAACGTCATCAAGTTGAGCACCCAAAAAGGGCCCGTCTCCCAACCGTCCAGCCACAGGTCAGCACCCCCACCCCCAGCGGGCAGCACCCCCACGCCCCTTGGCAACAGCATGACCGCGTTATGCTCCACCTGCACTGGCAGCCGGCCCTCCCTCCACATGTCGGCAAGCTTGTTGCACATGGCGTGGTGGACGCACTGTGCCGCGCCACCCCACCGCCATCGCCAGGTGACTGTTGCCGAGTCCAAACCATCCACCCCTTTGAGAAGAAAGTGGGGCACCGGCAGCCAGAACCACATCCGAGCATGGAGGCGGAAGTCATCTGGCCGCAGGTATGTCCTACACCGTAGGTGTATCCAAGCATGGAGTCCTACACCTCCGATGGAGTGGCCTTCAGCCACAAGCATCTGCCCCTCCTCGCTACCACGATGGCGGGACAATCTGTGCTCCGCAACAACCTGTGCTCCACGACTGTCGCCTGGCGGGTGAAAGGGCGAGCAGCCACCCAGCTGCGCACGTACGTAGAGTTTAGTCTCGAGCCTCCTCCAATAGGCCCGCCTAGTCGCTCACCTCCATGGGGTCTTGCTGCACCATGACCTCATCAGTGGGGTGGATGTTCTTGCCGACCGCCCGGACGCCCTGCCCCCCCCCCATTTCCCCCCCCCCCCCCAACAGGTGCACAATGCACCGACGATGCACGAAGCAAGGAACACCCTACTGCTCCTTGGATGAAGGAACGCGACAGAGGAAAAGATGAATGTCGAGGAGGAGCATCTAACAAGCATGGAGCGACACTGGGAAGAGGTCGAGCTCTAAAACCCAAGGGCAGCAGCGTAGGAAGATCGTCCCCATCCTGGAGCGTGGAAGCCCCATGTAGGTGTGGGAGAATTGATGGGGCTTGAACAATCCACTCCCAGCCACCCTCCTCCGCCCCCCCCCCCCCCCCCCCCCCCCCCCACGGGACTCTCCTATGCAAAGCTATCCAAGTCCTCCCTCACTCCCTCACTAAACTCATCCCTGACTGCCTCCCTCCCTCCCTGTCAGTGCATTCTGAGGCTCTTGCTTCTCACAGTGCTTCCTGCTCCTTACCTCACAGGTTCAAATCCCCCCTGCAGCATTACTCCACACCCCACCTTACCAATTTGTCCCTCCCTGGACTACCCTTGGGTTTTAGAGCTCTTTGCCCCTCTTTGCCGCCTAGGGGGGAAAAGGGGGGAAATGCCTGGTGTAGCCCTGGCAGGGGCAAAGAGGCGGGTTCTAAACCAGGCATTTCCCCCCTAGGGAAATGCCTGGTCTAACCGCCTCTTTGCCCCTGCCAGGGCTACACCAGGCATTTCCCCCCTTTTCTCAACAGGCTACCCCACTACTATACTCCCAACCTTATCCTCCACAATCTGGGCCACCTCACCTTCCCACCACCTCACCTTCCCACCATCTCACCAGCTCACCTCACTCCACCACCGCACCTTCCCAACAGCTCACCTTCCCACCATCTCACCACCTCACCTCACTCCACCTCCACACCTTCCCAACAGCTCACCTTCCCACCATCTCACCACCTCACCTCACTCCACCACCACACCTTCCCAACACCTCACCTCCCCACCATTTCACCACCTCACCTCACACCACCACCTCACCTTCCTTTCCTGTTTAGCTACTTAGCTAGAGACAGCTCTTGTTCATTCACTCATTTTCAATCAAACACATTCCTTGTGTTCTCAGTTCTTGACATGGTACCAGAGCTCAAGTGACCCTCCTGTGGCCACCCTCCGCCGTCGCTACCACCACCACGGCCTCCCTCCGCCGTCTCAAGTCCACCACCGCCTCCATCATCTTTGCCACTACACGTCTGTCGCGAGCGTTTTGCCATTCACGCTCCAAATCCAGATTTTCTTGGAGCTGATTGTAGTCGGCCTCCCCCTCTTCCTTTTCATCGCACAAAAATCCATTTGTGGACTCTCCCTTGGCTCTCCCGGACATCGGCAGATTTCTGCCCTTGACGTCCGTCGCGAGCGTTTCGCCATCGGGTCCCTCACTCCAAAATTTTCTGACCCCTCGCCTTTCTAGGCTCCTCCCCCACCTGTCCATCACCACAAAAAAAAAATCTGGACTCCGACCGTTGGTATTTTTTTTCCTCGCTACACGCGAACTCTCTCTCTTTCCATGGCCTCCGTTGCTGCCATGGGTGGCTCCCTCCTCGCCGTCCCGAAGCTCGCCGCCAAGCGCGACGGAACTCAAAACTACAAGTTGTGGGCATTCAACCTCGGCATCTACTTTGGCTCCACTGAGCAAAAGGGTATTTTACTTCCCTCAATCATCCGCGGCACCGGAACTGGTGTCCCTCTCGCCGTCGGCGCCGATGCCGTCAAGGTCGATGCGTGGGAGCTCGCCAACAACACCGCCCTTCTCGCTATCCTCGACACTACCTCCGCCGACCTGCACGACGACATCCGTGCGCTTGGCGATGATGCCAAGACGGTGTAGGACGCCTTTGGGGCTTGCTTCAACACCACCACCTCCACCTCGTGCGACATCAAAATAATGTCGCTCTTCAACGTACCTTACTCCGCCCACTCCGACATGGGCGGATACATCTCCGCCTGCTCCACCATCGCCTCCGACCTCAAAGAGATGAAGGTGGCGATGCCGGAAGCGGTGGTGTGCACCGGCATCATCGCCGGCCTCCCACCTCGACTTGACGTCATTCGTCAAAGTCTCCTCCAACTCCCCGTCAGTGAAATGACAGTGGCAACCATCGCCCCCAAGCTCACGGCCGCGGAGCAAGACCATCACTCCAAACATCTCTACCAAGCCGCAGCGATGAACCTCCACGCCCCACCTCCTCAGTCCAGTATCACCCCCGTTTACGCGACCCCCATCCGCCCCAACAGGTTCCCGGCATGCCAATACATCCCCCTCCATGGCCCACTCAAGGGCACGGTGTGCGGCGGCCTCAACCACCCTCAATCCATGTGCGACCACGCACAAACCGACCAGTGGCTTGCGGCCTCGCCCAACCGCAAGTACAACGACCGTCCCTGTTGGGCGGACATCCGCTCCAAGGCCTGTCGCGACCGTCAAGCCTCATGGAAGCCCCCTTCCTCCACTAGCTATGTGGCACCGGTAGCTAGCACTTCTTTTCCTGTTGTCTATGATATCAATGAAGGCTTTTCCATCTACTCCGTGTCTTCCTCCCTCTTTACCGAGCAAACCCTTGACTCCGGTGCGGAATCTCACACTCTTCGGGATGCCGACACCATTTCCCCTCTCCCCTCTCCCATCACAATCAATGGAGCTACCACCTCCATGAGTGCCACGTGTCAATCTCAAGCCACCCTCTCCTCACCTGCTTCCTCTCATGGCTCTATTTTCGGTCTTCATGTTCTTTCTCTTCGAACAAACCTCCTCTCGGTTCGCCAACTTCAACAAGAGGGCGTCACCATTACTTTCCCCGCCTTCGGTACCCAAGCTCACCTCACCTCCTACACCGGTTCTCACCTCATCACATTCCACATCTCCAACAACCTCTACCGCTTGTCCGCTCCCCGCTCCCAACCCGCCCTTGTCACTTCTCTCTCTCCGACATGCTCATGCCGCCACATCTCCAACCCTCTCATCCTCCATCATCACTATCTTTGCCATCCCAATTTTGCCGCCCTCCAACGTCTTTTCTCAAAAAACATGGTCACTGGCCTACCCCTCTCCCTCCTATTTGCACTCTCCCCACCCCCACTTGTCTCTCCTACACCATCGGCAAACTCAAAGCCACCTCTCATTCTCCCCACCCCTCACGTGCCCCTAAGCCTCTTGACTTAGTCCACCTCGACCTTGTCGGCCCCATCCACCCTACCTTCCTTCAAGGTCACTCTTACTTTCTCACTATCGTTGACGACTCCACCGGTTTCGGCACCGGCCTGCCCCTCGCCTCCAAATCCGACGCAAGGGACGCTTTCCTCGCATGGGCGAACCATGCCTCCGCCCGCTTTGGCCGCTCCATCATTTATCTTCGTTCCGACCGCGGCGGAGAGTTTCTCTCCACCCTTCTCTCCGACTATTGCGATCTCCACGGTATCGACGCTCAAGTCACCCTGCCCGAGTCTCCCGAACAAAATCGTGTTGCGGAACGCCGCAACCGCGTCCTCCTCGCCATAATCCGCACCCTCCTTACTCATGCCTCGGCACCCAAGTCGTATTGGGCATACGCTCTCCTATACGCATCCCGTGTCCACAACCTCTATCCCACATCTCTTTTTCCAAACCTCACTCCTTGGGAGGCGTGGTTTGGTAAGAAACCGGATGTCTCCACCCTCCGTGTATGGGGCTCAACTGCGTACGTGCTCCTCAACAAATACCAACGGTCTCAACAACACACGACAAAGGTAAGGCCCCGTGCTTCCGCTCAAATGTTCGTCGGCTTCACTCCGAAGTCGGCGGGCTATGTGTTCCTCAACCCTGTCACCGGCCAAGAGACGCACAGCATCGACGCCGCCTTCGACGAAACTCTTCCCTTCCTTCCCACTACCTCCCACTCCACCCACCGCCTCGAGTGGGCCCACTTTGAGCCCCCCTCTTTCCCCCCTTCTCCCCCGGCTCCATCCTCTACGGCTTCTCCAAGCCTTTCCCCCGCCTCCTCTTCTGCCGGTTCCCCCCTCCTCCCTCCATCTCACCTCCATCCTCTCCTCCCGGTTTTCCCCTTCGGCCCCATCTCACCCCTCTTCCTCATCCCACCTCTCCTCCCTCCTCTCCTCCCGATTTACCCCCGTTGTCCTCTGTCCCTCCCTCTTCCTCCAACCTCCCCTTCACCCTCCCCCCGTTCCGGGTTCCCTCCCCTCCCCCTCCCCCTCCCCCTCCTCCCCCACCTCTCGGTTCCTCTCCTCCCCCTCTAGATTCCCCTCCCCCACCTCTCGGTTCCTCTCCTCCTCCTCCCCCTTCCAATTCCCCTCCCCCAGTGATCCGCTCAGCCCCCTCTTCCTACCGCACCATTAGCATCCAAGAGCTTCGTAGCCTTGGCCTCCTCCCTCATTCCTCCTCATCATCCCTCCCACCTACCTCCCCACCCACGCTTCCGCCTCGCCCCTCCACGGGCCCTCGTCGCTCCTCCCGCCTTCAACCGTCCCTTCCTCGCGGCGGTGACCTGAGCCTCGTTGAGGACCGCCGCGAGGAGATCCTCTCCCTNCTACCGCACCATTAGCATCCAAGAGCTTCGCAGCCTTGGCCTTCTCCCTCATTCCTCCTCATCATCCCTCCCACCTACCTCCCCACCCACGCTTCCGCCTCGCCCCTCCACGGGCCCTCGTCGCTCCTCCCGCCTTCAACCGTCCCTTCCTCGCGGCGGTGACCTGAGCCTCGTTGAGGACCGCCGCGAGGAGATCCTCTCCCTTACCACTTCCCCTTCCACTCTTCCACATTTGCTTCACCACGGTCCTTCGCCCCCCGATTTTCACCACCTTCCGCTCCCCGCCCTCTCTCCTCCCACTACCATTCTCCTCTCCGTCACCGCCACTCCCTCCCCTCCCATCCCGGTTCTCACCACGTATGAGCAAGCTCTTGGTGGGTCCCATGCCGCAGAGTGGCATGTCGCAATGGACAACGAACTCGCTAACTTCCAGTCCACAGGCACCTACTCCGAGGTCTCCCGCCCGTCGACCACCAACGTAGTCAAGGGCATGTGGATCTACCGGGTTAAGGTTGCCCTTGGGAAGCCGGTTTAGTTCAAAGCACGGTACGTTGCTAAGGGTTTCTCTCAGCGGCAAGGCATCGACTTCTTCGACACCTACTCCCCAACTGCCAAGCTCACCACCTTCCGCACCCTCCTCCACATCGCCGCCGCTTGCGATATGGAACTTCACTCCATGGATGTCTCCGCCGCCTTCCTTCAAGGCGACCTCCATGAAACCATCTTCCTTGAACCTCCCTTGGGAAATCCTACCATCCTCTCTGACGGCGTTTGGCGACTCCATCGACCCGTTTACGGCCTCATGCAATCACCTCGAGAGTGGCACTCTAAACTCCGCTCCGCTCTCACCGCCCTCGGGTTTCACGCTGCCCAATCTGACGCAAGTCTCTTCATCCGCACTTTGTCTTCCGGTTGCTTCCTCCTCGCCTGCGTCGACGACATGACCCTTGCCTCCACTGATCTTACCGAGCTCGCCGCCCTCAAGAAGGCCCTCATGCAACAGTTCATCATGAAGGATCTCGGCGAACTCACCCACTACTTGGGTATGGAGGTCCGACGGGACCGCCCCAGCCGCACCATCACCCTCACTCAAGAAACGTACATCAAATCTATCCTCCTCCGCTTTGGACATCTCCAATCCAACGGCGCCGCAACCCCCCTTCCCGCCGACCACGGCCTCACCGACCCTTCCGTGCCTACCACCTCCCCTTCTTCTAACCCCTTCCCAGAGCTGGTCGGTTGTCTCATGTATGCCATGGTCTGCACTCGTCCTGACCTGGCCTACTCTCTTAGCGTCCTGTCACGTTTTCTCGGCCCCAACCGTTTCTCCATCTCCCATTGGCGCGCAGCTAAGCGAGTCCTCTCCTACCTCCCCTCAACCCAGACTCACGGCCTCACTCTTGCCGGATCCCCCGATATCTCCCTTGAGGGCTTCACCGACTTTTCTTGGGCGGACGATCAGACTGATCGCCGTTCAACCCAAGGCTATGGCTTTCGCCTTGGCTCAGGGCTCATCAGCTGGCGGTCTACTCGCTCATCATCCGTCTCTCTCTCTCTTGCGAGGCAGAACTCTACGCCGGCACCATGGCTGCCCAGGAGGCCACCTGGCTCCGCACCCTCCTTAGCGAGCTCGGTCATCCTCAACCAAAACCACGTCTCTGGTGCGACAACGCGAGCACCATTGCCCTTACCAAGGATCCGGTGTTCCATGCCCGCACCAAGCACGTTGACATCCGATGCTTTTACATTCGACAGCAAGTGCAGGCTTGTCACTTTGACGTCCGCCACGTAGCTTCGGCGGCCAACATAGCTGACATCTTCACCAAAGCTTTATCCCGTGACGATCATCACCGCCTCCTCCCTCTCCTTGGCCTTCGACCTCCTCAGCTTCAAGGGGTGTCAACGTGAGCACCAAGATTCTAAGGGGTGTGTCAGTGCAATCTGAGACTCTTGCTTCTCACAGTGCTTCTTGCTCGTTACCTCACAGGTTCAAATCCCCTCTGCAGCATTACTCCACACCCCACCTTACCAATTTGTCCCTCCCTGGGCTACCCCGCCTATTTGCCCCTCCCAGGGCTACACCAGGCATTTCCCCCCTTTTCTCAACAGGCTACCCCACTACTTTACTCCCAACCTTATCCTCCTCGACAATCTGGGCCACCTCACCTTCCCACCACCTCACCTTCCCACCACCTCACCTTCCCACCACCTCACCTTCCCACCATCTCACCAGCTCACCTCACTCCACCACCACACCTTCCCAACACCTCACCTCCCCACCATTTCACCACCTCACCTCACACCACCACCTCACCTTCCTTTCCTGTTTAGCTACTTAGCTAGAGACAGCTCTTGTTCATTCACTCATTTTCAATCAAACACATTCCTTGTGTTCTCAGTTCTTGACA
>SZWC01012430.1:39356-60875 GCA_023375785.1 Penium margaritaceum | reverse complement strand
GGAGGGGGAGGCGGGGGAGGCCGCGGAGATGGAGGAGGTGGATGGGGAGGACGGAGGAGGTTGTGGGGGTGGAGGAGGGGTGAGGGCCGAGGGGTGGGGGAGGTGGAGGGCGGTGGGGAGGCGCCCGTGGGGTTGGAGGAGAGGGGGGAGGAGAGAGAGGGGAGGAGGGGAGAGGGGGAGGAGGAGGGGGTAGAGGAGGAGGGTGAGGAGGCCGCGGAGGGGAGAAGGGGGGGGAGGGCGAAAGTGTGACGCTCTAGTGCCAAAGTATGACGCGCTGGATCCAAAGTGTGAAGCTCTAGTGCCTAAGTGTGACGCTCTAGTGCCAAAGTGTGACGCTCTAGTGCCGAAGTGTGATGCTTTGGTGCCTACGTTTGGAGCTCTAGTGCCAATGTGTGACGCTCTAGTGCCAAAGTTTGACGCTCTAGTGCCAATGTATGATGCTCTAGTGCCTAAGTTTGGAGCTCTAGTGCCAAAGTGTGATGCTCTAGTGCCAAAGTGTGACGCTCTAGTTATAATGTGTGACACTCTTGTGCCAAAGTGTGACGCTAAAGTGCCAAAGTTTGAACAAAAATGCCCAATCGAAGGATTGGGGACCCGTGTACGTCTAGTACGTAACACCTTCCCCCCTTCTAGCCACGACGTCCCTGCGCACGTACGGATGTGGCCCGGTGACGGCGGTAATAGTCGTTGATTAGGTGATCAACGTCTCGGAGGTTGTCGTAGGGTTCCCAACTGTTATGCGCGGCATCGTAGTTGTGCCAATTGACAAGATATTCGTTTGCCTTGCCTCGTCGTCGATTGCAGAGGATGTCCTCAACGAAGTATTGGGTGTCCTCATCCATTTGTGCAAGAGGAGGGGGAGGGACATCTCTGCCGAGGAAGGTCTCTCCGAGGTCTCAGTAGGTTGGTCGAAAAGTTCATCTATTCGCGTAAGTGGGGTAGCGGTACGTGATGGTTATGTTGTTCAACGCTTGGTATTCCACACACAACCGCATCTCTCCAGTTTTCCTTTTCACAAATAGTACAGGTGACGCATAGGGTGACGTAGAAGGTCTAATGAACCCGTAACAGAGCATCTTGTTCAACAGCTTCTTAAGTTGGATCAGCTTGTGACCGATTATCAGATAATCTCCCTCCACTTTCTATAAACTATCCGGCTTCAATTCCATCTGTTGGTCGATGTCTCACTGTGGAGACAATTCTTGGGGTAGTTTGCTGGCTAAAGCCCCTTCGAACTCCTTGACAAGCATTGTAAAATTCTCTGGAATGGCTCCGAACTTCTCAGGTGCCATGGCCGATGAGGTTGCCTAAGCACTTACAACTTCTTCCGCTTCCGGAGTTTCCACATGGACTAGCCACGCTTGGGCTCCTCGTTGCAGATACCTTTTGGCCACGCCCCAGAGATATTGGCTAGCATTTTGTGGCTATCGTAACTTCCTCTGTTGCTTCCAAATTTGCTGCATCCCTGAACTACCGTTGCATCGTGAGTTTTTTTACCAGATGTAGATGTCGTTTTCTTCTAGCGATGTTGACATAGACTGATCCGCTGCTCCACTCCACTTGCGGATTGTGCCGATACAACAAAATCTCACCAGATGGTGATTTTGTGGTCGCTCATTGGACGAGTCCTCGAGAGTGTCGCGTCGTGCAGATCTCCGATTTGTTGTCAGAGTGGTTCGTCAATTTGACGGATCTGTACTTGTCAATCAACAATTTTCCCTTCAAAGACTCACAATTCGGTTTGCAAAACTCAGCTTCCAAACCAACATTTTGCTGATGAAATGATGAGAAGGTCCTCCATCTTGTAGTGTTGGTACCGTTCCGCAACTTTAACAACCCCTTGGCTGTACTCATACGAGTATCATCGGTTGGTCATCCTCAAATCTCTCGTCAAACTTTGTGATCTCAAGAACCCTCGTCTACGACAATGCGAGCCACTCAGATGGGCGATCGGTCACCAAGGAATCTTCAACCGGATAAGATTCTCACCTTCTACTCGTGTCATCTGCCGTTTCCCAAATCCTGAAATTTTCTCTGTAGCTTCCTTCCTTTCTTGGTCTGTCGATTCCGTTTTAAACATTCATGGGAGATATGGCCGGGCTTCTCTCAAGTCATGCAGAGCTGTTGATCGCGTTGATTTATGACATCAATATCCACAGAAGACAAGGCTTTCATCGACTGTGAATTTTCTCCACCATGGTAGGAATTCTGGCTTTGGGGTCGCCAATCATTGGATTCTTGTATCCGAGTGTTATAATCGACACTGTCAATGTACCGTTATAATGTAGTTGCTACGGTCATTTGTGGAAAGTCGTCCCAAATTCCAAAAATGGCAATTGCTTTTCAAATGTCTCGCGTGAGGCTGTTGTAGTAGAAATAAGGTACATCAGGGATGAGGTCGCTGCTGATGATGATGTTGCGGAAGTGCCGCGTATACTCTGCCATGTTGGATTGATGATGTAAGCATTGGAGAATGCACCATGCATTAGACTTCACGTTCAGGTTCCCAAAGTGAGTAAGGGTAGCGCACGTGAAGTTGCTCCATGTTTCCAGTGACAGGATAGAGTCATGACATATTATATTTATCTGTTGTATAGATAGTATGCTTGCGGTTGGGGATGTGAGAGCAATCACATGAGTCCTTGATCTGGCTCTGCCGGTCTCCTATTGCCGTTGGATGGTCTTGAGATCAGACCACCAACTTGAAGCAGTGACATGCAAAAGCAAGGCCGCGAGGTTAATTTTCTTTGTCACTGTTGACCCCAGCAATGATGAAGTACACATCCAAACTCTTCAGCCATATCCGGACCATCAGTGCTTTTGAGTTTGTAGGATCGACTGACTCGGGAAGTTCAAGTCGAATATGGGGTTCAGTCGATAGTTGTACATTTCTCTCTGCTAGTACTGCTTTGTGCGCACGGGGACTTTGAAGCTCCCTTATCACAACATTGAGTTGGAGCAGATGGGTATTGAGGCTCTCGAGGCCTGACAGCTTCTGGTACAGGTGTTTGTTGATTCAACCCTGTCAGTTTGTGCCTCCCATAGCGCCTGGTGTCGATCCGACAGGCAGTGGCGGGGACAAAGGGTTCGTTGATCTAGAGGGGCCATCACTGGGTTGGCCGTCCGATCCAATGGTATCATCTCAAAATTTACTGCTACTGTCTGGTTTGTCTGGAGAGCGTTGATGTTTGCATTCTCTTGATCCTCCATCGCTAGAGTATTTACGGGTGTCTGCTGCTCGCTGTCGATTTGGCTTCCTTTGTGTACCATTGTCGATGCAAGGTCTATGATCTTCTGAATGGTGGAGATGTGTTGAAGACACGTGCAAGGTTGTCGTCAAGTAGTTAATACATCGATTGCTCCTCTGGCGTCGTGCTTTGTTACCAAGTGTTACGTGGAGCAGATTGTAGGTGGTTCACAGGGATGAGGTGTAGGACAAAAGATGATTCGAGGAATTAGGGTAAGTGGATAACTTGTATTAAGCAGTAAGTATGCTTTTATGACAAGTGTCGAGTGAGTCGAGCACATATGTACGATGATGAGAATCAGAATGAGCTACATGTTGGGTCCATGGTGCTTGAGACAAGCGGCATGTGCAAGGCCGCGTTGTGGATAGCTGCTTTGATAAGCTCCTGTCAACCTTTCTCAAAGTTGGCCGAACAATGTTGAAATATTCTCGAAGCGGATAATTATAAACATCAAGAAGTTGGCTGAACAATGTTGAAACATTGACAGAGTTTACAATACTTCTATCAACCTTTCTGGAAAGTGGTCAAAGTTGTCAGAAACTTCCGGAACACAACACCGGAGTTTGGGATAGGTGGCCAAAATTCCCCGAAACCGATGGGCATGAAAATCATGATGTTGATGCGTGGTGGGCCACGAATGTAATGAAAAAAATGCCCAGTTGTAGAGTTTAGAAACTCGTGTATACTAGGGAAGTAGCATCGATGGCCCCTTTTTTATTGCGAAGTATACATGATTTATGTTTGTGTGCCAAATTCTTAGGGTTTGAACGCGAGCTAAGATTTTCAGATCATAGCACAGTGATGGGAGAGAAGGACCGATTCACCGTGCTGGTTTCCTTTTATGTGCCAAACCTGGACAGATAAGTGTTTTGTTCCTATCCTTTTCGAATCAGTAGGCACACGTAGAGAAGCAAAAGATAAGGTAGGAAGAAAATAGACCCTAAGCGTGCAAGGGCACATCCCACTCGGAAGATGCACAATCTAAAGGCAAGCTTGGAGGGCCTTGTTGTAGCCTTCTCACCACCTCCCAGTTACATGCAAATTGCTCAACCTTGCTCCTCCTCGCTCCACAAACGAGACACGGACAGAAAAATCTTTCGATTGAGATTGAGCTTCATCCGAACCCTTGCTCGATCCATTTTGACAAAAGTGAGTCCACGTCAGTTGGACAAATGAAGAACAAACACATAATCACACTGAACTAACCAAACTTTGAATACAATGCTTACCAAGACAAGAAAACAAATCAACTTGGAAAATGGACTAAAAAATCTTCTCTCAGAAAAATGGCACCAGTTCTTGTATCAAGAAAGGTCAAATATTGTATTTGTACTGAAGAAAACATTACCATAACCTTTTGCTATCTGCTGTTTGAACTTCTCATCATGGAATCTTGGAACAAACATTTTTTTACACATTCAACCTGTATTTTGGTGTCATAAAGGGTAGTAACACACTTTATGCATGGTAAAATTGGGTTGACCTTGCCATATTGACGAGAGGATTTTGAATTCCCCCATACCCAACACTTTTGAAAAGAAATATTGTATCTAGATGCCTCACCATCCACAATAAACAATATGTGTCGCTGATTGAGCATGGCAAGGAGGGTCGTGTGACTTTGCTCGATCGAGACTCTTACCCCCTTCCAAGATCATGATCAAGAAATGGCCCATTTTTTCTTCTTTTTTCTTTCAACACTCAAACCCCTCATTCTCATCTAGGGTTTTCTTTTTTTTGCACCACAGGAGCCCGCGCAAAACATGAAACCCGACATCATATTTGTGGGTGTGAGTAAAACAAAAAACAAGAGAATGGGATCTTTGCTCGATCTTCATTGAGAACCCTCCTCCTCGTTCAGTCTTTCAGTCTTTTTAACAGAGCTTGAAACTCCTTGTTTTTGGTACAAACTATGTTCAAACCCTACCCCGAATACATCTTGGGTTTTATATGCATGGAAACCTGCTAGGTCCCACAATAGCGAGGTCCAACAGGTTCCTTTTCGATGGGGTGTCTCGTATCTCCCACATTATCCCCACGCAAACACCCCCTCTTTGAACAATCACAAACACCTTGCAATAGGGGTTTACAATTGTTCAAGAAAAATGATGATATCATCACTCTGAAACTGCCTTCCGTGCATTGTTGACCTGGTATTTGTGCACATTTTTCTGACTACATTGCTACTTTTCCACGACTTGTGGACATAAATCCTGTAGAGAACAAGAGTTATGGATATAGTTCTATCATAAAGCGGTTTGTGTATACATTGGTTCCATTGGGAATTTCAAAAGGCGAGTGGGTCAAAAGGTCCAAGAAGAGTTTCAATGGCTTCTGAGGGGAAGTTGAGAAAAATGCATTGCATACAATCACCGAGGACATGTAGTCTTGGAAATAAAAGGAGGCAATGCTTGATGCTCTTGTCTCATCGGCAATAGGGAAAAAGGACACGTTGATCCAGGTCCATAAATTTGGTGCTGTAAGGTACTAGGATGGAGCGGAAAAGGATTGTGGTCATGGTGTTCCTCATTTGGAGGTTAAGAGGAAGGTGACAAAACCTGGGACAAATGGATGGTCAATGAATTGATCAATGGGGGTATCTTCCTTGTCAATTGGCTTTCTACGATGGCTGAGAGGATCAAAGTGAAAGGAATCATGAAAATACTTTAAGGAGGCCTTGGGGGTGAAAGGGAGGTGATATCAAGGAAGAGATGGGCAAGCAGAGAGCTTTGTGACAGAGTTGTTTTCCTGCATAAAATTTGTTGTGAGGACCTTGTTGTAAGTCATATGTGAAAAAATCCAAGAATAGGGGTGTAGCTTAAGGGAGGAAAAAACAAGAAAAGCTAGGCATATGTGCTCAGGGGGAAGGGTACAAACAGAAGACTGTGGATGGTGGGAGGACTGCAAGGTCTTGAATTGTAAAGGAGTTGGTAAATTTCAATGTTTATGGAATGGAGGATCCAACATCACCGCAATCACAATGGCCAAGCCGACAATAACCGTGTCATCATCAAAAGCAACCCATGTTTAACTCTACAAGTTAGAGAAGAATACGGAGATGGAGAAAGTGCTTGATGAGCATGCCGACATGCACGTTGGTGATTCCCATGTGATGGAGGACGTGCACATGGATGACCATCTACATGTCAATGTTGATAAAGAACACGGTGACAATGACATCAACCGGGATCACAACCATCGTCATCATCGTTAGGCAAAATCAAGCCGGTTTCTGGAAAAGATACAAGGTGCTTGTCAAGTCGGAAGAAGCTGCCAATGCAAGTGATATTGTTGAAAGCAGCAAGCATACCAAAATCAGCCACGGAAACTTCTCGTGAATGTGAGATGGACGATGTTGCAGCAAAGGCAGTTCGCTCCTTTTGCCAGAAACTTCTAGAGGCAGCCGCCGAGGCGGTAGGGTGAATAAAAATCAGCACCAATGACACCATATGGAGGAGTGTAGATAGACCCTCCTTTCTATGATGTGGCAATGATGGGGCATTTCCACACCCCCTCCAATGCTGTGGAAGATGATGCTTATATTCAAAATGGGGCCCTCACCAGAGGCGCGTATCCAAAATGTGCTCTCCTCTAGTGTGTGAAATCGCACGGACAATGCAAAGCTCTGGAGGCTAACGTTGAGGCTCTGATGCAGTCAGAGCTCAAAATGGATTTTGCCAACATGCTACCAGAGGCAAAGCATCTTAGGCCTTGACTAAGATCGCCAACTCCTGTGTCTAGCCACCCACTAGGCAACACGTTGATGCAAAGGCCTTGACGAGGCCGTTCAGAGCGTGACCCAAATGAGGGTGGAACAACGGCTAGAGCACATCACAGTAGTTGACTCCACCACTAATGATGATTAGGGCTCACAGGCCTGAACGACCTCATGCAAATCATGAACACATCCTTTTTCCATAGTGTGGAGATCTTCCAAAAGGGATTAAAGCTAACTGACTAGCTTAATCACATGGATCGTGTTCTACGGATCCACACGGCTCCATTTAGTTAGAGAGGGACATTGCCACGACGTGGTTTAAAGACAAACTCTTCAAGTACGTGGTTAAATAGTGGGAAATAATGGCTTCACCTAGAGTGGCAGCTGATACCATGGAAGGTCTTCTACGCCATCGTGTATGAGAAGTGTAGCTAGTGAAAGGAGACACATCAAGCCCTCAACAAACTGAAGATCTTCAAGTAGCTAGATATCTCGCTTTTGTCCTATTCGAGTGAGTTTACCGCCCTTATGGAGGAAGCTAAAAGTTGCATCGAGGACAATGGTACCCAGACATTTATGTACCCATAATACTTGCAGCTAGAGTACTTGTATGGTCTTACCAGCATGAAGCGCAAGAAAAAGAGCATACTAATGACAATAGATCAGAATTGAAAATTTTGGACTGCGTTGTGGGAGTAAATGAGTGAAGCTTATTCAGGGAACCCAAGGCACTACTTGGATGTACGGCCAAAAGATACGTGCAAAAAAAGGCTATGACATGTGCATGGACACTATAGGGGTTGGAGGGGCAGATGGGCAATCAGGTGGGGCTAATGCAAGCAGCTTGTAAACCCCCTAGTGTGAAAGAGTGGTGGGCAGAAGGCCCCCAACCATAGGCACACTTGTGACAAAGATGGGTTACAAGCGGTACGTAAATATTGCAACATGAACTTCTGCAAGGGGCCTTCCCACAAGTGTGTGTAGCCCGAAAACTTTAGGGCACAGTGCCCTGAGGTTGTACGTGGTGGAAAAAAGACTATGACATTAGTTGCAGCTGTGGCACGACATGGATATGGTACACTAGGTGGCTGCGGCCAGGGCCATGGACATGACCGTGGACATGTCCGTGGTCGTGGAAATGGGCGTAGTCGCAGGAAAGGACAAGGTTGCGGTACAAGTTCTCCCCACCCTTGAGTGATGTTATTAGGTAACTAAGGGCAATAAATGGATCACGAGTTTGGATTCATAATTATATAAGAGGATATGAAGCAATCGGAAACTTTCATGAGTTCAAGTTTCTCAGGTCTTTCCTGCTCCTTCTTGAACCGTAAATTGCACTCACTGTTTTTCATTGTCCACCAAGATTTGTATACTTGGAAAAGGTGCATAACCGTACTTGCTCTATGGTAGAGACACCGACCACAGTGCAAGAAGTATACAATGCAAAGATTGAAATAAACACCCTCAAGGCAATGAGCATGATCATGGTCACAATACCTTTGGTCAACGAGTTTGACCATGTTACATTTAGATATTGGAAGGTACTTGCTAGCCTCACACAAAGCTACAAGAAGTGGATCCACGTGGTTGTAACATGGGAGCTATAGTATCCACTGGACCAATTTTGTGTTGCAGTCATCGAGCCTTTTACCAAGAATAGTGGAGGCAACATGAAAATACAATTCAAAGGACACCTAGCTTGTGCTGTTGTAGTGTGCTGACTAACATTGGAGGAGTTGAATTCTTTTTCAGCCTTGGCTTTACCCGAAAAGTGAACTTGAATTACATGCAGTTGGATGGTATAGCAGTCGTTGGTGACCACTGTACGATATCCATGATTGATACCTGCAAAACACTATGTGTGTATCCTTGTTGTTCAAGGATACACACAGAGTGTCATGTTGAAAGTACTCAAATTTCTTGATCCGTTCCAACATGGTTCAAGGCAAACCATGGCTCTGCAAAAGAAGGCTCTGGTGGGCTTTGGATTAGAGAATGTGATCCTCCAGAAGGAGTAGCATCACTTCACCTTGATTCACTGTACATTATTATCAGCAACCAGACTTAAGTTCAACGCCATCTTGTCTATGATGCATTTCAAGAAACATATTGGGTAGGGTTGTGTACATCTCGTGGCTTGGCTATAGAAGATGACTGGGGTATGATGTGAATGAAAAAATTCACAAGAGATCAACTATCTGCTGGTGGATTTCTTGCATGCATTAAAAGACGTACGAATTGGGCCTCCACCAAAACGATACATGGACCACATGATTCTTCAGTAACTGGAGGTGAATATTTTACTTCGACCCATGTATTGTCTTAGTCGAGCGTAAAGAAGAGAGGCCAAATGCCAAATCAAAGAGTACCTTGTACAAGGATGGATCAAGCCAAGTAGCTTACCGTACAGTGTGTTGATCAATTTTTTGAACTAAAAGGAGGATATTTCATACATGTGCTAGATTTCCGGACTCGAAACAAGCCAACGATGAAAAATCAATCCCCTTTATCACGGATTGAGGACCTACTTAATCAATTTCACGGAGAAAAGATGTTTTACTCCTTGGATTCGTCTCAAGGCCACCATTGCATCTGTATCTTGGAATATTATGTGTACAAAACAACATTTGGGATGCACTTGTGACATGATGAATTTACAATTCTTGTGCTTTAACTTAACGAATCCTCCAGCTACCATCCAAGGAGAAATGAACCAAATGCTTGTCATTTATTTTTTCATTTTGTCTTGGTTTACATGGACAATATCATGGTTTTCTCCAAACCAATGGATGAGTAAACACCTATTTGCGCAAAGTCCTTGGAAATGTCCAAGAGCAAGTTAGCAAGTGCAAGTTTGCACGAGATGATTGTGAATACCTTGGACATATAGTCCACAAGGACGGTATCTGTTTTGACCCATGAATGTCCAAGCCGTAGTAGATTTGCCGCACCGAGAGAAAGTTGGACAAATTAGATCTTTCCTCAACCTTACAACTAATGTCAATGGTTTTGACATGGGTATTCAACCTTGGTAGCTCTGCTAACGAGGCTCATGCAAAAATTCATGCATTGGAAATAGAAAGCGGAGTAAAATAATAGTTTTCTCAATTTCAAAGAGCTTCTTTCCACAGTGCTTGTCTTAGCTCTTCTAGATCCATTGCAAATATGGGAGGTGTAATGTTATGTGTCGGTAGTAGGACTCGGAGCATTCCTCACGTATACCAGTCATCTCGTGGTGTATGAGAGCCAGAAGCTCATCCCTATCGAGACATGGTACACGACTGGTGATGAGGAGTTCCTCACTGTGGAACACTATTTGACGTGAGGGGGATGTAGTTACCTCAAAAGGGCTGAGGGGGGCATGACAGTCCTGACTGACCACAACCCATTGGTGTTTTTCCCAAATGGACCCACACCTATCAAAACGACAAGTGCGTTGGAGTAAACACATGAGCCAGTTTTTGTTCACATGAGAGTATCGTCCAGGATGCATCAATGTTGTAGATATGCTGACAGCTTGTGGAAATAAGAGCAACCACTGAGTTCAATGGGTGCTTTATTACCATTGTGATAATTGCAATGCAAAATCTTGACCCCCACTTACACCTTCATAATAACCACCTCGAGAGATCATTCACTACAACATTTTTGTAAATAGGATCTGGATGGCTTATTGTGTAACTTTTTTGCTTCAAGAATCTCAAAACCCAGACAAATATGGATTTGCGGAAAATATGGAAATTCACTGGCATGGAGAAAAAATATTTGTGCCAAACTTGGAAGACCGCCAAAGCAAAGATTGTCTATCAGCTCCACATGAACGTTACACATAAGCTCCAGCCTAAAGGGAGGAGGCTGCTAGCTATCATGAATGATAAGCCGATACTTAGATGAAATTTGCATGCACGTGTTAATATCTAACTGGTGATTCAACTTGTTAATTCTATTTCAAAACGTTGACGCCTCACTTTCTGGCACTCCTACTTGTTGGTCATGAACTAGGACAGTTTATATTATGTGGGGAGGTTGTAGTGGGAGGGCCGGTTTGACCCTTCCACGTCGTAACAGCAAGGGGGTTAGCCGGCAGCCACCCCTTGCCAAAGCAAGGGATTGCCTACGGGAAGCCACTTGCTGACTACCGGCGAGCTGGCAGCCAGCTGGCTGGACGGCCGGCGGCTGGTCAGGTGACTGGCCGACCACCTGCTGGTCGTCAAATCGAGCTGGCAGCTCAATCTGCAGCCAGGAGGCTAAGAAACCTCGAGGTTTCAGGCCGGTGGCCTTGAGCTCCAAACTTCACTGCTTGCCTCACAGGGTGAGCAAGATGAGGGGAGAGGGTGAGCAAAGGGAGTGTGTGAGAGACAGATGAACGCTGGCACAAAATTATCCAGTGTGTTTCACGCGTGACAATTTTTTTCAGGCAGACCAGAAACAAAACTGAATTAACTCTAGTGCAAAATTAGAGTTTCATAACCAAAAAGATGATGTGAACTTACAAGTCTGAAGTATTATCCACCTCTTTTGGGACCCACAATGAGGGGGCGAGGTAAAAATGGAAATGGACCTCCAGAGACCTAAAAATATTGAGACTCGTTGTACCAATCGTTGATGTTGACTGCCCCCAAAGTTACATAGAGGTTAAAATTCCTCCGGTGAGCTCTAGATTCCATTCAATGGCTTCCAACGATGACCTTTGTGCATAAGCTGGAGTTAGAGCTGTTATATGCACAACTGAATGAGGCGCATGACTACCTTACCACCAAAGCGCCTGGAAGTTGAACTCGGATCCCCAAGAAGTTTAACTTCTGAGAAGGATTGAGGCATGAGTGTTTCCACAAAGGGGTGAAATGTAAACTTAAACACTTATATAGATTTTACTAAGATGGAGGAGGTTAGTGAAAGGCGTATTATAAATTTCATTCTCTACGGTTTTTTATCTTTCATTTGTTGGATTTTCGCACGACCACAGCAATGTCTGGATTGGCCTTGCTGTCGTGCTAGGAACTTTGGTGTGCCAAGAAATGCATTTACATCTGATTCAAATGGAATGTGGAAGCTCCCATTGCATTACAAGAAGTCAAAGTACAGAAATACTACGTACAAGCTCAGTAACAACTTATGAACAGCTCAGCAATAAAGACCTGATAGATCCTGGCCCAGACTAGGCGCACCGTCTTGGAAGGTGTCTAGCGCACCGTCTTGCAAAAAGAGTCTTGGCGTGTTGACCATCTTCTGGGTCGACAGGCCTTCAGGATGTCAAGAAACCTCCTCTCCGCACTGGAAGATATATGCCAAAGTTGGTGGGTCGTCACAGGGAACCTCCAAGAAACTCCAGTAGTACTGGGGTCTGAGTATGGTACAGAGACCAAGTGGCTCTGAGATGTACAAAGTGATTGATGCTGATGTAATGGAGTTGAAGAGATTGGAAATGGTTACCGAAGCCACAACTGGTGCTCCTTTTTTACTACCACTCTGGGTGGAAGCGGTCCTAGCAATCCAAGCTGCTCCACTGTCGGCGGCGGTCCCAGCGGTCCCAGTCGATGATACAATTATGTGTTTTCCAGCATTGGAATAGATGATGATGATGTAGTAAGTCCTCCACAAGGTCGCGTGTGAGCTAAGAGACCCTGTTTATGCCTGTACAGTGGCTCACGCAAACCTCATAGGCTTCATATTTTCCAAGATTCCCTCGTACGTGGCAGTTACCAAGTTTTCCAACCTTGGATATCACTCCATTGATCTGGCTGAGGCAGTCCCACCTTTCTTGGACACACCAAGCCTTCTGTACACGTCTAGGCCATGAACATAACCTCTTTGAAGAGAAAATAATAATGAACTGGCCTGTACAAAGGGAAAATCCCCATAGCAATATTCCCAGTGGATCACGGTAAAATCTGTAACTTCACGTACACTTCTCCAAAAGTGAAACCGACTGTGCCGTGCTGAAGCTGAAATCCAGCGCAGTTCTTTCCTACACCATGATTTTCCTCATCTAGGGTTTTTGTGCATAAGAAGGTTTGAATCCAGCCACATATGTTGCTGGTAATGTTTGGGGAAGGTTTGTATGAATTTATGTGAATGAAAAGACCGCCGATCTGTCCATCTCTCTTGCAAGAGAAGTTTACAGAGTGAGTAGTAAGGAATCAACCATACAGAGCTGAACGTTTCTAGTTTGAGAGGCCTAGTGACAAAATCAAGAGTGAAGGGGGTGATGCCTGGGAGAGGGAGGTGAAGAAGGCAAGGAGTTACAAGGGTAGCAAGGATACGCAAGGGCACAGAAAAATGCAATGTAGGGATCTGATAATATTACTTTCTCCCAAAACAGACGGAGGATCTAATGCATGCCCTTCTATTCAGAGAAAAATAATCCTTTACTTTACGGCTGAAATGATTCCACAAACCCCCTCCATCATTCATATGACCCTCATTCATGCATTCATCAAAACGAAAGATACCCATCACACCTTTCCCCAAGTGAAAATATAATAGAGAAACCATCATCTATCTTAGATTAAACACCATTCACCCAGGCCTCTCGGCTTACCACCTAACATCATATTGCTTGTGATTGCACAAAAGGCAGATGAGGTATCAACGTCCAAATTTCAACAAGGGGTAGTGTTGCACATCAGATTTCAACATCTGAACAATTGTTTCATCAACATTTATTTATGGAAGATTATTGTTCAGCATCCATGCTAATGCAATTTTTTCCTGGTAAAGACATCTTCACAATTGTTTGGGATGGCTACCGATTACATGTAGAAGACTATCATAGGTATTTCCAAATTTTATAAAAAACACACCATGCCCCTCAATTGCAATGTTTTCAGATGAAAATCACTGGCCCATAAGCATTTATAAAAGTGAAAATCATCATTCAAGGTCTCTCTAGACCTCAATGCGGCAATCCTGGGTCGTGCATGCAGAGATTGAGGGATGCCGCCAATGGGGGAGGGGAGGTTTAGATGGATATGTCGGAAATGTAGCCAGAATTTATTAAATGTATGCCCCTCAACCTCAGCCCCTGTAGACACTCAATGGTGGCCCTTGCCATGAATTGTCACACACAGGAAAGGGGAGGGCGGGAGGAGCGAGAAGTTTCCGTGAAAAAACATATCCGGGGTGAAAATCAAGGTCACCACCTTCAGCCTTTATTTATTCTTTCCTTTTTTTCTTTCCATCCTATTTCATAAAAAATACCTCCTACATACATCTCAAAATCCATACAAACCCTCTAGTGCTGTACATGATGAATGTCCACTTGAATTGATGCACAGGCTCAAGTCAAGTCCTACGGCAGTCAGGCCTGACAAGTGGGAACTCTCAAGTCCACAATTCAAGAGCAGGAAACTACCCCACAATCCAAATCTCAAACTACCTTTAACGAACTAGGTCGTCTTGCAACAAACGGCCAAGTTCTGAAACTCAAAGATGAAGTCAATGAAATCACTAGTGCCAGACTGGCTGCTACTTGTCTTCTCAACCCTTTTGACTCAGACGAATCTTGCAAGCGATAGACGAGGTTGTCATAGGTCATACTACAAAATTGCAAGACATCATGAATCTAGCCTTATAATTCCTCATGGAATTTTCACATGGGAAAAATGGCACTAACAACATTCTAGAAGTGGAGAATGTGTGACGCGGGGAATACTCCTCTTGTCGCAATTTCAAACAAAAAGGTATCTTTCAGGGTAAATCTGAACTAGGCTATAGCTTTCATGTATTTTTCTGGATATTGACTCATTGAAAACTTGGTATTAGGTCCCCAAAGCACAAGGACTGGCTTTTATTCCACTTTTTATCCTACAAGTGATCTGTACACCATGTTCCTCCCCCTTTGCTTTAAATCATCCTGCTCTGTATTTGCTTTTGGAGGTTTGATCATTGCAATTTTTTCCATGTAAATTGTGTAGAAAGATCGTGCATTAGAGAATATACGAAATATCTTGTCATCCACGAGGCTCTTATACCACGTTGACCCACAATCAACCAGAATCATGTGTTTTTCTTGAAAAATTTGGCCATTTGCATACAATGTCAAGTGTTGAACACCCCTTCTGTAGACCTTTTCCAAAACGAGGCAATCAAGGAATTTGTGTGTTTCACTCAAGTGTCGGTGTTCATTCACTGGGAATCCATCACACAACTGAATCGTCGGCACAGTTGATATATTTCACGCTGCACATTGTCAATTATGCCTTCCCAGTTTGAAAGAGTCATACAATTAGATTTTGTTGTTGTGATGTGAGCCGTCCTTGCCTCTTTGTACAACTTAATGTGACCACTCAACTGTGTCCATGATCGTGAAGATCCCTGATGCAGAGCCAGCTGGCTCCGGAGCACCGACGGTTGGGTGCACCGACCCACCAGCAGTTGCCAGACAGCTCGTACAATGTCCCGGGTACCAGTTGCCTGGACACTATGCAATTTCTTTGCAGTCTCTAGAGCGCTGCTGGTGGATTGGCGTTTGTGTCCGATTCTTATGTTTTCGGTTGTGCATCCACCGGTAGCTAATGGGCTCATGCATGTGACCAGTCACAGCATCTGGCTTGGAAAATTGCATCTCTAGGTTCAGACGGTGTTGTGTTGGATGCATGTGTGCAGATTTATGAAAAAAGAGTGGTTTTGGGCCGGTTTTAGGACAAACTGGTACTGTCATGTGCATCACCCACCGTGCACTACAGTAGGCATTTATGTTGTGTGCTTTCCATTTGTCATATCTATTTGTATTATAAGCTATTGAATCTTATAGAACTTTGCGGGTCTCCCTAGCCCAACCCTTGTTGTTCCTCACACCTGCATGCTTGCTGGTGTTTCTGTTGTCTGGACAGTGTTGCCACGTCAGCGGTAGCAAGGCCAGGAAGCTTCCTAGCACTTTCTCATGGTATTAAAGCAGCGAGACTCCTCTTTCTTAGCTACAAAGTGAGAGTCACATCTGCAGCTGAAGTCCTGGGAAACACCGCAAAAGACAGCGGTAGCAGAGACGTCGCCGAGATGTCTGCAGCAACGACATCATCACGCAAACATTTTGAGTGAACTTCGGTGCTGGAAGTGATTACGTGAGTCACTGACACCTTTACAGCAGCAACAATGGCAGAAAAAGGCTGTAGTACCCACAGAAAATGGCAGTGGTAGTACTGGGTAGCAGCAGCAGCTCATCCGGTTACGATCAAGAGAACCAAAAAAAAGAGGAGTTTTGTAGTTGCTAAAGTGACAGCAATACCAGCGGTAGCAATAGGAGCACTGCAACAACACCATAGCAGTGGCAGCAGCTGCAGAAGTGCAGCACTAGCAGCAGTGGATGTAGCAGTAGTAGTGCCACAGTAGTAGCAGCCACGGCTGCTGCCTTGCACAGCACAGCAGCTGCGCAACAGCTCTTGTGCAGCAGTGCTTTTTCCTAGCAATGCTTGGTAGTTACGCAGCGGCCATACAACAACTACACAGGTGCGAGCATGGATTGGCAAGTTTATCAATCCCTCCTCAGCCGTGTGGATTCAACTTTTTTTGGCGTACAAAAATTCGAACGTGAAAAATGCTGGCGTAAAACACACTTGCATAAAAAAATGCTTCAGACATCATCATCAACAGTGCTGATGTCAACAGTTTTTGGGTCAAAACTTCATTTCTTGCTAGCAATTCAACCCCTCAAGAAACAATGTCAGAATCCCATTTTGACCACTTTCTTGTTTGGACCTAAGACTAGAAACCAAAAAACTGAGAATCAAAGTTGAGAATAGTGATTCCAAGACTGGTTTCGGAATCACGATTTCAATTCCAGGGTCCATGTTGGAATCCCAACATGGACCCTGGATTCTGAATCTTGGGATCAGAATCATGATTCTTAACACTGTATTTAGAAGAAAACATGAATGAGGACATAAAGGGGCTGAATCATGGACAAATCAAGTCACAACAGGCATCCTTTTTTTAGTCTCCTGATATGTACTCACGGGCATGATATAGAAAGAGGAATGGTCTCAAAATCATTTATTTGTTCACTTACACATTCCTTCAGACTCATGATTCTCCATGGCCAGAATTGTGATTCTTTATGGCAATTTTTGCTATTCTCATACTCGCACTTATTAGCCCTGGATCGTTATTCCAATTCTGGGACTGGTCTCGGAATCTCAATTCTAATTCTGAGTTCCAAACTGTGTCTGGTCTTGTGAACACCCTTCTTTAGACCCAAACTGAGCGCCACCCATTGTGCCAGTCTGTGACAAAGGCAAAGGGCTGGCAGACCCCTCCTCTTTCTCCTCTACGTGTGTCATGAGACCATGGTCACAGTCAATTACAATCGGCGAGGTTCACAGGATGAGATACAAAACGAGAAGTAGCATCAGATTGACATGCATAAGGAGATCACAGACTTACTGAAGGGGCATTCAAGTGCTTCACAATAGACACCAAGAGGAGCTGCTGGAGCTACACCATCCTTCCAGTATTCTACACCTTACTTTGCACTGCGACCACAGCACTTCTCATCACAAGTTGACACCTGGGATGAGGATGAGATAGAGGATGATACACATGAGGACGAGATTCATGTTCTCGAGGAGCGCATTCATCAGTTGCGTCTGGGATCACAACCTCCCACCCCACCACCTTCTCGCCATCAGGATCAGCCATGTCGTTCAGCATCATTCACTTTTGGTGGCGTTTTTCTCCCTATACCTCGCCCCCCATTTCTTGAGCCTGAGATCGCTCTCTCACCGGAGTAACAAACAAAGGACTTTGAGATACCTCCACTTGGATACGATAGCTACGAGGGCTTCAAGTGCTTGGAGATCTTGTTTCAGGTATGGGACTACCTTGAGGACTACTGGTCCTACCACCATAGCCAGTACTAGACCCGTGATGCTCACCAAGAGAGCTATGCACAGTCTGTTTATGCCAGGCCATGGAAGACTGTGGTCAAATTATGCCCCTTTCTAGGTGGGAGTAAGACCGGGACTGGAGTAGACCCGCACTAGGGCTGGGAGCTGGCCTTGATACTACTTACTACAGAGACCCATGCCACAAGGATGGCTCAAATGCGTGAGTTCCTCTCCCTCTGCAAGGGTCCCACGGAGCTTGCAGTTGATTGTTGAAGGCACGCCATGCACCATTTCACATGCCTTGGGACTAGTGGTATGCCCCCATCATGATGGGAGCACACATGGACCACGTGAAGCTCTTCATAGGGTTTGACCACGTGGCCCTCTCCGAGATGTCAAAGTCACTAAAACTACTTCCTTTGGCTCATCGCTACTGTCTCCATGCGACATTGGCTCATAAGGCAGCTGTCGTCCATCACTGGGTCCATTTGGTGTAGCAGTGACTGCAACTCCTCCAACACCTCTATCCTAGCTTGCCAGTACTACCTCCATCGCCTCCTTGTCCTTGCCCCCTACCTCAAGCGTCCAGAATCAGGACGTTGCATTGAACTCACAGGGGAATAAGGGAAAGAAGAAACACACAAAATGGGCAACATCAGTAGTAGTGTGTGAGAAGTAGTGGTGGATGCTCTGTCCACTGCTCGAGGCTGCTCACCGCTACACTAAGTGCCACTGGCACCTTGACTGGAACAAAATCATGTGTGGCCTCTAGGCGGCGCACATGTAATGGATGTCATCTGGCTATACATGGAGGGGTATCATCCCGACTATGACAACAGCACATGTTGTTGCTTCCCTAGGTGGAAAAAGTGATGATGACCTCCAGGATAATATGATCGTGGAGTTTTGCAAGTTGCTTTCATTGTGTAGTAAGGGAGGTCTGAGAGTGTTGTCACACCCAGCTAGCCCACAAATAAAAATATAACACTTTGTTCATTTCTCATAATGATACTTGTGGGGGAGCTGAATTGGCTTGTGATAAGGATGGACTTAATAGCACCAATTGTCTTGAACAGTCATGCCAGTCCTCTACTGAGTGCCCAGGAGAGGAAAAATGACTTGAGGTGTTTTTTTAATGTTTTGAAAACAAGTTGTGAGGCAAATGACACTTGGATCATTCACTCCAGTGCCACCTATCACATGACCTGTTTTAGTGACTTTGTTAGTTAGTTCGGTCTATCCGCAAAGGACTTGGTCAGTCCTTTCCAGTCAAGGGCGTTGAGGTGGTGCATTCATATGGTCTGTCTGGCCCCTTCTATAATTTTCATGTGCAGTTTGTTCTTGCTCTTGAGCTTAGCATCCTCTCAATTCATTCTTACACTAGGATGGGTCTCTCTATTGAGAACAGTGCTGACTCTCCCAGAGTGATTACTCTCAACACGCGTGATGTTGTTCTTGGAGCCTCAAACTTTGACAACTTGCATTGTGTCTTGTTGTACTCCCTCTACCTCCTCTCCTTCCTCTGCTTCTACATGTGTTTTCTTCACCGGTGTTCTCTCTTCAAGACACCGGCATTTGCCATGTCACCGTATGTGTCATGTGAGCTTAGAAACCATGTCTAAGCTCATTCAGACTCAACCAGTTCTCGGTCTTGACACGACTTCCTTCAAGAAGCCGCCAAATATTGACATTCTCTTTTGTGCCCAGGGTAAGATGCATCAATGTACTTTCACAGATTCCACTTTCTTGGCAACGCGTCCGCTCGAATTGGTCCACTCAGACTTTCACAATCCCCTCCTTGGCGAGTATCTCTCAGATTGAGGGGGATATGTTCTCATCCCGACTGATGAATTCACCCAAATGCGATGGGTCTGTAGCCTTTGCCACAAGGGCGATGCCTCCCAGCGCTCCGCCTGTGGCTGGTGATGGCTAAGTGCTAGTGTCATCGCACCCTTGATACGTTCCACTTGGATCATGGTGGTGAGTTCTTTAGGCAAGATGGATAGCTTCTTTGCTGAGCACGGTGTCTTTCACTAGCTCTCCATCCCTACTACACTACAATAGAATGGTGTGTCTGAGTGCTAGAATCCCACCATGGAGGATGCGGTCGGCGCCTTGCGGTCTGAGTGCAGTCTTCCGCGGTCATTTGCTTTTGACAGCTTCTCCTACATGACATCGTTCTAGAGCCACCTGTCGCATGGTGCTCTTCCGGACCATGCCACGTCCTATGAGCCATGGTTTGGCCAATATACCAATCTCCATCCTACTCATGTATGGGGATCAGTACTTGCTTCTTGTACACCAAGGACCAGCATTGTTCCAAAGTCTAACTTCATAGTCGCATGTGTGCCTTCCTTGGCATTTTCCCGTGGTCAAAGACCTGGAACTTTTAGGACCATGCGCGTTACCACATCGTCTAGTCTCAAGAAGCTCCATTCTTTTACGCTTATTCCCACCATGACATGTCTAACATTTTTCCGCTAACAATCGACCACGTTCCCACCTATGTGGGTTCCCGACGGATGGAGAATTCTATAAATGCAGATGGGTCTATCCGGGTATCCTCACCTGCGGTCCGGTCTCCTGCTAATGAAGAATTGGCCATCTTGGCTGTGGGTCCAGTAGCCTTGACGGATCATTCTTGCACACTTGCTACAATTCCAGTGCCTGTTCCCTCCAGCACACCTCCTCCCTTGCCACTGTCCGTTACCTGCGGCACACCTGCTCCCATACCAGTGCCAGTCCCCTCTGGATCACCTGCTCCCATGCCTGTGCCATTTCCCTTTGGTACGCCTGCTCTTGAGCCCGTGATAATTCCATTAAAAGTTGCCCCTATGCATGTCCGAGTACGGGACCAGGAGGCGCCTACAAGCCTCCAGAAAGAGAAAAATCCTTGCAGTTTTATCTAGTGGCTTGAGGATTGCTCCAAATCCAAATTTAATGGTTTCTCCTAAGATTTGAAGAGTCACTAAATCTGGTGGAAGTTGAATCACCAGATTTGGACGAGTAGCAAGGGAGATACCAGCTTCTAAAGTTGGGACGTGTGCGGCGGCTTGGAAAGTTAGCCATGGTATTCTCTCTCGGCTCGACGAGTTAGACACAATTCGAATGCCGGTAGAAAATATTTCAAATTGAGTAGAAAAAGCACATATTGAAAATCATCCCCAGAAGACTACCGAGTCGCTCCAGTGGATAGTCCGCTGGAGTCAGGAGTGCCAGTTGTTACTAGAGGAATTGGCCAAAATATTGGCTTGGAGTCCATTGCTCAGCATTACAGTTTGTTACTCAGGCATCGGAGTCCGGAAAACGTACTGTTTCACCAGGTGGTGTAGCAGGCAAGAGACTGATGCTTCTTTAGCTTCTACAAGCTACTTTAGCTAAGTGCTGCTACACACTGGGACTGGTACATCTGCAAATGCTGTGCAGGGATTTTAATCATAGTCAGCAAGAGGCCGTGCAGTGGCTTCCGAGCCTTTCGAGGATGCTACTAGTCGTATATTGTGACTACATTCCACAACAGTGGCACAATGATGCTTCTTTTGATGACAGTGGTGAGCTGCAGTGGCCATAAATACCACAAAATCATGTGAGAGGTGACCGAGGGTCCCAGGTCAAAGTATCCCTCTCACAAGAGTGTGAGCGCATGTGGGTGGTCACTCTAATCCTTAATTTTCTGATATCAGTAGGTAATGAAATGGGGTAATGGGAAAAGAATGAGAAAGAGAGAGAG
>SZWC01012430.1:9567-24062 GCA_023375785.1 Penium margaritaceum | reverse complement strand
GGGGGGGGTGGGGGGGGGGGGGGGGGGGGGGGGGGGGGGGAGCAGACCGTAGGCACGGCGGCGGATAGATATCGGCTGGTGCAAGGGGAGCGCGTTGCTGGCCCCCGCAAGGCCATCGTGCGCTCCATCGTGGCCCAGGTGCCTGTGCTCGCCACTCACTTGCCGCAGTACGCCGCTGGATACGAGGTGCGGCCCGTGCGAGTCGCATCTCGCCCTCGCCGCAGCCGATTTGCGGAGGGGAGGGGGGGGGGGGGCGGGGAGGGGAGGGGAAAGAGAGAGCCCTCCTTCCCCTCGGATCGCCGCCAGCAGAGACGTCTCGTCCAGCAGGGTTGGAAGCGTGCGCGCACAGCAGGGGTCACAGCGGAATCACCGCGCCACGGTTTGAAAATCACAAACGAGCACGCTCCTTCTACCGCAAAGGGTGATTTTTCCAGATCAAGGGTAGACGAGGAGCGATGGTTTCCGCCGCCATCCGGGGGATGGCTGAGGGATTGGATTGAGAAAGGAAAGCATTTCCCGATCTGGGAAACGAGTAAGGAATGAGGAAACACGGAAGAGAAGATCGCGCCGCGAAAGGGCGAAGGATAATCGCGGTGCGGCATTGTGCACCGGCGGTATCGAGGGCTGGAGTGAGGTTGCATTGGCTCACGAAGACACGTGGATCAGAATCTTTTACATCGCGCATCGCTCGAGAAAGGCAGTAGGTGGCCAATCACCTGTCACCTGAATGAACAATAAGCACAAGAGAGACAAATAACCCAAACAAAATTTGAAACGTCAATTCAGGAACTTAACTACCTAAAATCATAGGGTCTGCAGTCCTTCATTACAAATGGAAGTTGATAAAACAATATTTGAAAGATAAACTGCAAAAATGACATGATATAAGATATTCTACCTGATCTAAAGTGTTCAAACATTAGGTGGAGGCCTATCTTACATGGAAAAAAACATCATGAGGCGAATTTGAGGACTAAAGGATCAACTCGGAATATAGACGTGTATCCCACGTGATACCTTGCATCAATAGGTCTTCTAGCATCACTGCAAGAGGGCTTTACGGCTTTGGAGAAAATTCTCTACAAATATGTGGTCTCTTTGTACCATACACGTTATCCCTTATTACTTTGTGATCATACTAAGCAATGGAGTGCATTAACGATAAAGATGCACGAGGAAATAGATTCTTCTCACAGTGTGATGAGGATCCCTTGGAGTACGTGAAGATGATTTAAAAAAACAATTGTGTCATTTAAAACGCATATGACGCTTTGATTGTAGCCAAAATTAAACCTAAGTGGTTTTAAGAATACAATAACTTCAAAATCTAAATCTCATGATTCTTGTAATGAACTACCAGGGTATCTGGGAAAGAAATTAGATGGTACCCTCAGAAGGAATGGTTGGCCTTGACAAGTGAACTGGCAGGTAAAACTCCACGAGGTGCGCGATAGAGCGCGACTCATCAATCAACATACTTTCGTAGGATAGGTTATTTCCTGTTGTGCTGCTCTTATCAGATGTACCTAGAAAAAACATCCCTTTCCACTACAACTAAACTACTAACCAATTAGCAAAAGGGGAAATAGTGACCTAACAGCAAGTTGTATTTGAGTTAATACCCGCCTTACCCTAGATTACATGTCGAAGTAAATACATACCCAATCAGAGACTTGAGTCTACTCGTTGCTTTGTCAAAGCACCATGAAGTACTTGACAAATTTCCAAATACTCCCTCCAAATGAAAATAATTTATTAATGATAAACATCAAGGAAAGGGCGGTTAAACATGGCATTTGAAGGCACTATCAAATCAACTTTTCAAGTGCACCATGTGAAGAGCCAAAAATGATATGTATGATTATTCAAGGCTAGCATCAAAATCTTACCAGATTGGGCTCAAACCTACAGGATAAAAAATAATGACTATAAAATAAACACGATCTAACTTATGTTCAAGTAGAAAATAAAAATTTGGGAATTTTCTAGGACTTACATACTATGGACAGGCTCTCAAAGAGTTGGTGTGGGCTGTTCTGTGAACTCATTCATTTTCAATTTGGGTGAAATAGCTCAGATACCCAAGAAAGCAAAGTGTGACTCTCATCCACTCGTCTTTAGGAATAAACGTAACGACTCGCCTGTGGTTCGGAAGAAAAGCAACCATCTGCGCACCATGTGTTAGAAAAGCAACCATTTCCCAGCCTCCGTAGCAAAATGAACCAGCTGCCCACCCCTTTCTTGATGCTGGATCACAGCATGTGTCTTGGACCTGAAATGGAAGAAATTGCAATGGTGCATTCGTTTGAGAAATTGAATAAAAAACCATGTCATGCATCAATGCTCCATGGTATGTGGCAGGAACATGACATTTTGTTTAGCGTTTCTAGGTTCCTAAGTTATTTTCTATGTAACGTTGGCATATGTGTTATTTTATGTACGAAATTGTCATATGTGTTATTGTTTATGTGACAATCATATGCATTTTTTGTGGCATTTTCATATGCATTATTTTGTGTGCAACATTTGCATATCAACTATATGGTTCCAAAATCTGGGTGTATGCGACTTGAACCCTTTCAAATGTAATGAACCCATCTCATTAATTAGTTTGAAATATCTTAAGACCCACAGGTAATTTTCTCTTGAATAGTAAGATGGAGGGTATTAAAAGGTGAATAAAAAACAAATTTCACGTCCCATTAAGAATTTTACAACAAAATAGAAACCTCTCAACACATGCGAGTATGGTTGCTAATGGCATCTGTGATGTTTCTAGTATTTTGATTTCATTAAAAGTATTTTGTCCCCATTTGGCCCTTTTTTTTATACATTTGGCAAATTGAAGCCCATATTTTGTGAAAACATCGTACACGTGAGTTCCTCTCTTTTTTCATTTATCAATAGTCATTTATTATGTCTCAAATCACACGTCAATTATATCAGGTTTAATATTATTAAGGAAACAAGTAAGAATCATTCCACGTTTATAATATCCATGTATGAATAAATATCTTTTTCCATAATCAATTATAATTTATATAATTATTATTCATGAGTAGAACAAAAAAATGTAGCCTTTAGAGGCATACGTGGTTATTGAATCATCACAAGATCACCTTTTAACTACATCTTTATAAGGATCTTCTTGATACACTAAAATTACAAAATAGAAATGAATAAATTTATCCATCATGAAGAAAAACATGGGATTGTATCAAAGTAGGCATGGAATCTCTTGAATTGTTTTTCTAAATAAGTAGCTTGGCTTGCTTCCAACAGGAATCGCTAGGGAGTATCACTATTTCAGATGAAAAAGACATCAATTATTTTTATACGATTTTCATAGATTATGTAAATTAAAATGAGTTATCCAAGCTCTTGTTTTATGTGATTTGTCCATACAGCTTCGATTCTCACATGGTGATATAGTCATGGCTTCATATATGTCATTTCCCCTTCTAACACTTTGCAAATGCTAATTAGTGATGAGGCATTATAATCTCAAAAACATACTACAAAATTGACAAGGATTCACCTAATCTTTCATAAAGCACATACATCATTGTTGATTATATTTGCATCTTTCGTCTCACCTATGCACCAATATCATCTTAAGCCACGTGATAAGATCTTTGAATGAAATTCGATGATAACATTCTTTGATGTTTGTGGGATCAAAAGTTATAATACAACATACCTATTTAACATATGAAGTACTTCACATCCTTTGTAAGGATTGTTTCAGCCTAAATGAACATTAGTGCCTTTTCACAAAATCTACTCCTATCCCTCCTCCTCCACCTCCTTGTTTTCCTCTTCCTTCTCTTTTCCTCCTCCTCTTCCTTTACCTTCTCATATTTCTCCTCCTCCTCCTCTTCCTCCCCTTCCCTCTTTTCTCTTAAACCACATATCCCTCCTCCTTCTCCTTCTTCTTCTTGTCCTCCTCTCCCTTATCCTCTTTCTCCCCTTACTCCCCCTCGTGGGCCTACTCTTCCTCCACTTCCTCCCCCTCCTCCTCCTTCTTTCCCTCCTCCTCAAAATCATCCTCCTCGTCCTCCTCTCCTCCCTCCTCCTTGTCCTCGTCCTCATCCTCATTTTATTACGTATCTTCCTCTTACTCCTTCTCTCCTACTCCTCATCCTAGTCATCATCATTGCCCTCATCTCTCATACATTTTCTTCTATCTCATGCATATGTGTAATTTCGTTTCTCGACTATGCTCTCTATGAATTGTATCCCTCCCCCTTCCCCCTTGCCACATTTCATGTGCAATTGCACATGGAACTTGGCTTGGTTCACATCTCACTTCTTAATGCCTTTTGTTTCCCCCCACCATGGCCATTGCAATGCTCAAGAAGCCCATGAAAATAATGCTAAAGGGATCGTCACATTACCACCACAAAGTCATGAAGCACATTTTCCTTCAAGAAGAAGAAATGAAAGCCAAGACTGTTCTTGGCTCTCTTACTCATATACCATCCTAAGGTGGACGTGCTTCTCCAAAGGGATCACCGCCTCTACTTGTGGTGTGATGTTGCAATTGGTAGCCTTAAGAAATGAAACCATATTGTGGTGGATCGTGCTAACTTAAGATGCTATGTTTCAATTCTCATATAGGCTTCTGCTATCATGTTGAACAAGTTAACATTTAGAAGTACAGGGTACCTCACAAATCTACCCCCATAAACATTCAAACCGAAGTTGGGAACTTCCAAAATCCAACAGCTAAATTTGTTAAGTTGGTGCATGTGGAAGCCTACCGTATTTAGGTTGGGAGTGCACAACCGCCCCCAAATATCCCACATGTTCTAGAATACATGCAATTTAATGCTCTATACCTTTTCTGCTGGAAACTTCTTCATATCAAAATTCCACTATTTTGATTAAGTGTTTCTCATTATTGTTTTCTTGATAATGATTTCCATCACTTTCAAATTTTGATTTGAACTTCCTTTATCATAAACATATATTTTTTTGGGAGCATAAGAACAAGGTAGTGTAAGACATGTTGTTTATATTATGAAGTAAATTTACTCAGATGAGAGATGGTGCATAAGCAATTTGGGCATGAACATAACATAGGCATTAAGTGCCCTGGAATTAATGCGCACATGTCGTATCCAACATTTGTTGTATCTGTTGGGTTTCATACCCATCAATGTTGGTAAAATCCCAAACTTATGACAAGATTTCCCACATTAATGTTGGTTTTCCTAATGGGACAAATTATTAGTCGTATGTAGTAATCCAGGATATTACATAGACTATTTAGGAATCCAAGGTACTAAATAAACAATTGAATTTGTAACAATAAGAAAGTCTGATTTATTAAAAAATGCATCATTATTTTTTGAATAAAATATGACATGACAAGTGAACACGAATAATTGGGACATGAGCAACAAACTGCACGAGACCACCAACTTCAATACAACATTGCAAGAATTCAACATGAACCATATGATCTAATTTTTGTTGCTCTATGTTTGAATTCATTTAATATTTCCTCATTATCTACTTTGTCTAGATGGAGGGAGTGTTCGTTTATACATGCATCAGCAGGTGCAAAGGTTGTGAAAAGGTTGATACCACACCTCCAACACATACAATGGAGCAAAAAACATGATACTAAGGTGACCATAGCCCCAACACATGTGACACCAAAGCTGGTGGGTCACTGCCTAGGTCTAGTAGAACCTTGCAATAAATGGGAGGTGATGCATAGAAGGAAAGGTGAAGAGGGAAACATACCATGTGCAAGTGAACATGGAATGTGGCAAAGGAAATAAGAGACAAGCAGAGAAAAAGAATGAGGAGGATCTGGAAGTGGTGGGCAAGGAGGATGAGGAGGATGAAAAGAGGAAGAGGAGGAGGAGGAGGAGGTTGAGGGTGAAGAGGAGAAGGTATATGAGGAGGAATATAGGATGGAGGATTTGGACGAGCAAGAAGAGGAGAAAGAGAAGGACAAAGGGGAGGTAAAAGAGGAAGAGGAAGATGAGGAGGAGAAGGAAAATGAAGAAGAATACAAGCGAGGAGGAGACGAAGGTGTTGATGTACAAGAAGGGGGAGGAGAACGTAGAGGAGACGGGGGATGGGGAGATGGGGGATGATTAGGAGGAGAAAGAGGAAGAGGAGGAGGACGAAGAGGAAGAAGGGGGAGGATGAGGAAGTAGAGAAGGAGGAAATAGAGTGTTGAGACTAGATGGGACATGGCCCATCCTTGCATATTGCTCCATGCCTTTTCTGACTTGGAATCCCCCTTCTTGCGATTAATCAATGTTTACTATTGTTGTGTGTAGATTTTCCCATGAGCGACTCGATCATGAGGTAATATGATGTGGCCCTGAAGGCGCATTTATTCTTAGGCAAATTTGACCTCATTTTTCATTACTCCTCTACTATAGAAATTTTAGGCATGCAGACTGTCCTTGCCTCTCTAACATATGTGTTTTAGTGTGATAATGACCATGTGGTTGGTTGTGTGTTTGTTTGTGTGTGTGTGTGTGTGTGTGTGTGTGTGTGTGTGTGTGTGTGTGTGTGTGTGTGTGTGTGTGTGTGTGTGTGTGTGTGTGTGATTTTACGTGTGCAACTCATGAATTTGACTTTCACTTACATGTGGATGAGGATAGGCTAGGAGTTAAAGTCTACAGATGAGCACACACTTTGACCCATGAATTTTCACAAGGAGGAGGAGGATGATCATGAGGAAGAGGAGGAGTAGGGAAGATGACCGTGATGGATGGAGAAAAAGGGAAAGCATAATAAAAGAAAGAGAAAGGGGAGGGGTAAGGAGGGGGTGGGGAAGAAATATGTGAGGGAGTAGGGGAGGAGAAAGATGAGGGAGAACATCAGGTATGGCAAGAGTAGGAGGGGAAGGAAGGGAAGGGGGGTGAGGAGAAATAAGATTAGGAGAAAGAGGAGGGAGATGAGGAGGAGGAAAAAGAGGAGGGAGAACATCAGGTATGGCAAGAGTAGGAGGGGAAGGAAGGGAAGGGGGGTGAGGAGAAATAAGATTAGGAGAAAGAGGAGGAGGAGGAAAAGGAAGAGAAGCATGGGAAAGAGGAGGAGGAAGGACAGGATGGAGAAAGAGGGAAGGTAAAACAAGAGGGAGAAAAATGGAGAGCGAGGAGTGGGAGGAGAGGAAATAGGAAGAGGGGGAGGATGGGCACAAGGAGAAATTAGAGGATGAGGAGGAGAAATATCAGGTTGGGGAGAAGGAAAGAGAGGATACATAAGAAGAGGTGAAGGAAGAGGAGGGACAAGAGAAATAAGGATGCGAGGAGCCAGAGGAGGAGGGGAATGAGTGGATCTGTCTGTTGTGGTAGGAGGAGGAAGAAAAATTTGTTGGAAAGGTGATAATGTAATGCATGAGAAGAGGGAAGAGAAAGGGAAAAAATAAGTAATGTATGTACAGATTACAAGAATGGAAAATATAGGTGGAAACGTATGTGGGTAATGCAATACCCATTTGAATGAGTTCCCAGAAATGCATAAAATGACTTTGTTCATTTTTTTTACGTGTCAAATCGTGTTGAGATATTGGCAGGGAGAAGAAGTAAGAGGAGGGGGAACGTGTGAACGTGGTGGAAGAGGATAAAATTATGAAGTTGGGAAATAAAGGGGGTAGTTGGAAGGAAAGAGAATGGGGAAGATGGTGGAAGAGGAGAAATATTTTTGGTAAAACGAAAACCCATCAGGACACGTTGCAATGTAAACTTGTGAGGATATTTAAAGAAGACAAAGGGACAAGGGAGTGAAAGAGAGAGGGGGGGAGTGCATCATGTGAAAGAAAAAGGAGATTGGGCTACTAGAGAGTGGAGGGGAGTGAAAATTTGGGTAAGGGGTAGACAAGACAATAACAATGATGCCAATGAAGATTGTGCCTTTAGTGACAACTCAAAGTGGAAGGAAAATTACATCTCTGCATATGATTTGGGCTATGTAACAAATGGAAATGGTTGCAACAAGGAAAAAATAGATGAATACGAGTTAGAAAATGACTACAAATCTGAATTTTAATTCAAATATAATTGTTACACTAATGAAAACAACAAAGAGGATGATGATGGTGATTGCGATAGCGACTACAATGACGTTGCTAACAATGATATTGAAAATAACTGTGATAGTGGAAATTAAAAGGATTTTGATGGCAAAAATGACATGAAGAGTGACGACAGAGAAGACTGTCAAAACAGTAACTAAATATGCAACAACAAAAGCAATGGTAATGGATTTGGAAAAGGCAGTTGCAAATGTAACTATGGTTGATGTTGGAATTTTTCACGACCACAGCAAAGGCTTGGTTGGCCTTGCTGTCGTGCCATGACCTTTGGTGTGTCAATTAATGCTTGTACAACTGCTGAGAAATGAATGCAGAAGCTCTGATTGTATTACAAGAATAGAAAGTACAGCAATACTATGTATAATCTCAGCAGCAGCCTGTGAACAGCTCAACAACATAAACTTGACAGAGCCAAGTCCAAACTAGGTGCAACGTCTTGCTAGGCGTCCAGCCTTATAGCAAGAGTCTTGGCATGTCAACCGTCTTCCGGGTTGACTGGCCTTCAGAATGTCAGGCAACCTCCTCTCCACACTAGCACACTTCTGCCAGAGTCAGTGGGTCGTCAGAGGGAACCTCCAGGAAACTCCAACAGCACCGGGATCTGAGTCTAGTACAGAGACCAAGTGGCTTGCAAACATGCAGAATAGTTGATGCTGATACAATAGAGTTGGAGAGACTTGTATTGGTCACTGGAGCCACAACTGGTGCTCCCTTTTATATTTCTGCTCTGGCTGGTAGTAGTCCTGGCGATCCAGGCTGCTTCACTGAAGGTGGCGGTCCCGGCGGTCCCAACCGCTGATTCAGTAATGTGTCGTCCAACATTGGAAGTGACGATGATGATGTAGTAAATCCTCCACGAGGTCGTATGTGAGCTAGATGACTGTGTTGATGTCTGTACAATGGCTCATGCAAAACTCGTAGGCTTCATACTCTCAAAGATTACCTCGTACGAGGCAGTTGCAAAGTTGTCAAACTTTGGAAATCACTCCAGTGAGTTGGCCAAGGTATTCCCACCTTTCTTGGATACACAAACCAATTTGTACACGTCTAGAGCTTGGACATGCCCTAGAGGAATAAGAAACGAGGAATAATATGGCCCTGTATAGTGGAATTCCCCATAGAAAAATTCCCGGTGAATCACGGTAAAATTCGTAACTTCACGTGCACTCCTCCAAAAGTGAAACCGACTGCACCGTACTGAAGCTGAAATCCAGCGCAGTTATCGCCTCACTCCAACACTCCCCCTCAATAAGTGTATTTGTGAAGGTAAAAGCACTGGGCCACACTTAAATGTACTCAGTGGCGAAGAAACCCACAATTTCTTGAGTCATCACTGAGCTTTGGTGGTAGCAATTTGTTTTTGCTTTGGAAGTTAAGAGATGTCCTCCCCCTCAATTTTCTTCCCTCGGATGTGTAGCAGAAATTTATTTGAATCCAGACCTTGCTCTTGGATTCTCCCTCTAGGAGATTTTTTTTAATGAAGCTAGGTTCAGCTCCCAGAGGTCTCCAGGGGTGCCTTTGAATGCACCTCAAGAGTCATGCTCTCAGTTGAAAACTCCAAAGCGATGTCTTTTACAATCTGCGACCTCGATTGAGCTGTCTAGGAGCAAATTTCGAGGAGTGGACAACCAAAAAAATATTTTTTTGAAGCTCATGTCCCGCTCCCTAATCGCCGGTGAAGTAGAAAAGGGCGGCGGATGTTGTTCGTGGAGCATTTGCGGTGTTGGAGCCATTCGTCGCTTGCCCCTGAATGTTCTGCTGCATCTTCGCGAGTTCCTCTGAGAGCCTGCTTTTGTCTTAACGGATCAAAGTTTGTCGCTCGCATAGGAACTTCTCGCTTGCGTGACTTCCTAGCGTGACATCTTGAGCTCAGAGAGACGACGGTGAGAGCCTCTTCTGCTACATCGGCCGTCTGTCGTTCACCGTCTAGGAGTTCACCGACGAGGCCTCATCGTCCATTTGCGCTGCTGACAAGGCGTTGTCTTGTAGGGCGAGCTGCTACATCAGCTCGCACTGAACTGCAAAAAATGGAGTTCACGGTTAGGAGGAGCAAAGAGCCGCTCGCAATTGCGAGTGGGCTCCTCACGCGGCGACCGGCGCTCGTAAAAGTGAGCGCCATTGTTGCGGCCGCCACTCCGCCGCAACATGGCGCTCTAAACTCGGAACTCGGCATCGGCTATTGTTCGCCCTCCTCCACGTGATCGGTGACAAGAGAATGACGTTGGCATGCGATGTCCGACACCCATGCGGAACGCACGTGGTCAAGGAATGTTTGTAAAAGTTTCTCCGACAAAATCTGCTCCTCCCTGATTTCTGCTGAAGCGATTGCTGCAGCTGCAGAAGGCTTGTGGGGGGGATTTTGGCAGCACTGTAGCTTCTCACTGCCCTGCCACTCCTCTTGTAGGTTCGCACGATATACCCTTGACACACCGCCATGCCGAGAATCGACAATGGTGTGGCGAGGGAAGTGGCGATGTTGACGATCTTGTCGTAGGCAGTAGTTTTCTCGTAGTCAAATTAGGAATTTTCTTTCCCACGACTAAGAAGTTGTCCATAATTAGCATAGTCACTCTGAGTGTTATAGTTGTATGTTGAAGCCGAGAGAGTCATTTCCGGCATCCTGAAGTGGCTCTCATGCTCCCCCTGTCTGTTAAACGGCCCGAAGTCACCTCGTTGTGCACCAAAGAACAGAATGCACCAATGGCAAGCTTGTCATTGACCATAGGTGCTTCTCCAAAGTCATCGTGCTCCTTTGTAGAAACCGGAGGCACCTTGAAAAATGTGAATTTATTCCGTTGGTTGTCGCGACGATGTTGCGTGTGCCTCCAAACGTTGTGCATTCCCTGTTGATTTGTTGTAGCAAAGGAAGAGCCGGGGTTCTTTCGAGTAGTTGGGCTCAGGTTGAGCCTTATCATGCCGTTGGAGCAGAGGTACCCTTCAGCAAAGGTTTCACCTTCATTGCTTTTCAGAGAGATCCGCTCCCCATTGCTGACAATGTGCGCTCCCCACTTTAAAAACTCTCCAAGCGATAGGAGGTTGAAAGAAATCCCAGGGATAAACAACACGTTGCCAAAGTGCACTTGAGCTCCCTTGTACCTCGTCAGTGTCATCTTCCCTTTTCCTTTCACTAGCACACGCCAATTGTTTGCTATGGCGACGTAGCCTTTGTCACTATACTGAAGGTGTTGGAGGCATAATCTATCCAACGTATCGTGTGACGTGCACACACTGTCCAGGTTCCACACATTTTTTTTAGCAGACTTGCTCAATACTCGGAACTTCCGAGACATGGAATACAGATCCTGAGAAGTCGAACTGCTTCTTTTCCACTCCAACAGTCACCTTCTGCTAAGCCTCCTCATCTTCTTCATCACTTTCCTCCTCTCTGCCATCCGAATCTTCTGATTGCTCCTCCTCGCTCTCCTGCCTCCTTGTACACTCCTTATCTCTCAGCTGCTTCCTACAATACAACCTGATGTGTCCAGGTTTCTTGCAGTACTTGCAGTTGCGCACAAGCTGAGGTTTGACATGCTTGACGTTGGAGTTTCCAAAGGGTGTAGATGGCGATGTTTGATTTTTCTCAGGTGTACGAGTTGAGTTCACGGTAGAAGTGTTTAGTGTCGGATGGGACACGAGGGTAGTGCAAGCTGTTGGATATGTTGGATAGGAAAGAAAACGTAACATTTCCTTTGTAAGCTTGCGATCGCACTCTTCTGTTAACATCTTGCATACGTACGCCTCTGTCAGTCCAGCATCCTTCTTGAACTTCAGCAAACGCCTCACTTCCTCCCAATCGCCGGTCAATCCGTTGAGGAGGAAGGTAAAAAATACCGGCTCCAAAATAGAAGCATCAGTCACCGTGAGCTGGTCGCGTAGTGACCTCGCTTTATTGATGTAATACTCAATGTTCATGAAGCTGCTAAGGTTGATTTGGGAAATCTCTGTAAGGAGGTGCAACTTGAAGGTAGAGTCTCCTGACATGTAGGTCCGTAACAGGTAGGACCATGCATGATGAGCAGGTTCGCTCGATCCCTCAAACATCCTGATTGCCTGTTGGATGCGAGGAGTAAGTTGGTTATCCAGCACCATGTACGCAGCCTTTGTGAAGCAGCTGAACTCTGCCATCGCTTGTGGTGATGACCCCAATGGTGGTCGCGAGTAGTGCCCGTTGTAGAACTCCCATAGGCAATGAATCTGAGCAACCTGTTTGAACTTGTGCGCCCAGTGTGGGAAGTTCTCTCCGTTGAACTTGTCAACCTTGATCTTCTGCAGCTGCAAGGATGCCGTTGTTGCAGGCACTGTGATCTCCAGACATTGGAACGGGATTCTTTTTCCTGCCAATGGTTGGGCAGGCACAATATACTACTGCATGGGTACTACTGGAATCGGCTGTCATTGAGGCATTCCTACAGCTACTATAGGCCGAGCCCCGTAGGCTTGCGGCATAGGAGTTGGTTGAGCCTGTTGGTGTGATGTCAGTGATGGCATCCCTGGAATCCCTTGAGAATGCTTCAGGAACTGCTGCGCCACACCTCCGTTTGCAGCTACTCCATGCTGCATCTGTTGGGAGAAAGTTGGTTACACAACTGGTGGAGGACTTCCATGAGACACATGGGCAGATGATGCTTGCAACTATTGTTGCCACTGTATCGGTTGTTGTTGTTGTTGCAGTTGCTGTTGTTGCTGCATCATCTGTTGATGCATCTGCTACTGCTGTTGAAACAGAGCTAGCTATTGTTTTATCTGTGCATTTTGTGCTGCTAAATCTGCAAATGACTGCTGCAACTGCTGTGTGTGTGATGCTTGAGCCGCATGTGTGAGCTGCTCTTGCTGTCGAATAAGCTCTTGAGCTCCAAGCTATTGCCTCAATGCCTCACATTCTTGCTCCATAGCTTGACGTGCCAATGCTTCTTTCTTCGCCATCCGTTACGCTTCCTCAGCCAAGCGTTGCGCTTCTACTGCTTGCCGTTGTGCGTGATCTGTGACATGGCGTCCTTGCTCTTGACCCATGCATAAACCATGTAAGACAGACTGATTGTCAAGTGGAGGAGTACCCTCCCTTAGATTTTGAGGCTCCATGTCACTCATTGAGACTTCTCAGTCCTTGTGCCTTCTACACAATCCGTGATTCGTGCAGCTCTCCACTGTCTGACGCTGACATGTGAATGTAGAAGACTCTTCCACCAAAACTTAGTTGTAGCTACTGCGCTTGCTTGTGGCACGGGCCTAGTTGCTTTGATACCATGTTGGAATTTTGCACGACCACAACAAAGGCTTGGTTGGCCTTGCTGTTGTGCCAGGACCTTTGGTGTGCCAAGCAATGCTTGTAAAACTGCCAAGAAATGAATGTGGAAGCTTTGATTGTATTACAAGAATACAAAGTATAGCAATACTATGTATAAGCTCAACAACAGCTTGTGAACAGCTCAGCAATAGAAACTTGACAGAGCCTGGCCCAAACTAGGCGCAACGTCTTGCTAGGTGTACAGCCTTGTAGCAAGAGTCTTGGCGTGGCGACCGTCTTCCTGGTTGACTGGCCTGCAGGATGTCAGGCAACCTCCTCTCCACGCTGGCACACTTCTGCCAGAGTCAGTGGGTCGTTAGAGGGAACCTCCAGGAAACTCCAGTAGCACCGGGATCTGATTCTGGTATAGAGACCAAGTGACTCGCAGACTTGCAGAATGGTTGATGCTGATACGATAGAGTTGGAGATACTGGAATTGGTTACTGGAGCCACAACTGGTGCTCCCTTTCATATTCATGCTCTGGCTCGTAGTAAACCTGACGGTCCAAACTGCTTCACTGAAGGTGGCGGTCCCGGCGGTCCCAACCGCTGATGTAGTAATGTGTCGTCTAACATTGGAAGTGTCGATGATGTAGTAAATCCTCCACGAGGTCGTATGTGAGCTAGACGACTATGTTGATGTCTGTATAGTGGCTCACGTAAAACTCGTAGGCTTAGTACTCTCCAAGATTACCTCATACGAGGCAGTTACCAAGTTGTCGAACTTTGGAAATCACTCCAGTGAGTTGGCCAAGGTAGTCCCACCTTTCGTAGACACACCAACCCATTTGTACACGTCTAGAGCTTGAACATGCCCTAGAGGAATAAGAAACGAGGAATAATCTGGCCCTGTATAGTGGAATTCCCCATAGGAAAATTCCCGGTGAATCACGGTAAAATCCATAACTTCACGTGAACTCCTCCAAAAGTGAAACCGACTACAGCGTGCTAAAGCCAAAATGCAGTTATTGCCTCACTCCAACAGTTGCGACTTTAGTGACGATGGAAATAGTGAATTTGACAATGATGGCAATGGCAAAAATCAAATTGACATCGATAAGGAAGGAAAAAAGGAGAGAGAAAGAGAGGAGGGGGAGACAGAGAGAGAGAGAGAGAGAGAGAGAGAGAGAGAGAGAGAGAGAA